>BKCP01006183.1:1825589-1876370 GCA_008636005.1 Striga asiatica
TAATATAATAGAAAACACATTAATAATCACGTCACAGTAATAAGCTGACATCTACCACAAATACACTCTCGAAAGAAACAAGTTGTAACAAGGAACACATTGGAACACACGCATAACATAACATTTAAAACTACCATACTCTATTTGCTCCGACAATTATTTTCTCCACAACTATAACAAACCTTATTCTCAACACAGGTACACACACATACAGATAGATACTATTGACGTTAGATAATATAACAACGCCTGAATATAATATTTCACTTAAGAACTTTGCGAGCAATTTTTGTGCAGGAAACCAAGACGATTGTGGGCCAACCCGTATTCCACGTAAACATTCTGCATCTGCCACTGACCTAACACCATCGCAGGCCCGTCCAGCTCATCTCCCGCCTTCATCTCATTATCTTCCGACCATATCGTCATGCACATAACCGACTCGTTCCAATACCTAAAGTAATTCTCAACCAGCACAACCAACTCGGCCCCTCCTTCGAAACGAAAACCCATCTTCGGCATTATACCCTTTATACCCTTGGAATCGATATTATAACACGGTTTGTGCGTAAACTCCTTCTCCACCTCCTTAGCCCTTGTGTAATTCTTCCCGACTTGCTTCTCAAATTCCCACACCAACGGTTCAAACACGCGTTCGTCCATGACCGAGACCGTGTACCCGGCCTCCACCATCATTCCCCTGTTTCCATTCTCATCCGCGGCCAAAGACTTCGTCGGGACCTTCACCTCGACTCCCTCGACCACAATCTTCTCTACGCCACGCGTTTTGCCACGTCGCGTTCGTGAGCTTTCTCAACGGTGTGTAGTGTATGTCTTTGTTGGAATCTTCTTTGTTTTGATCTTCTTCGTCGTTATCTCCCCCCCAAGTGAGAACCAGAGTGCCGCTTACGTTTCGGTTGCTTTCGTACTTCTTGGAGACGAAACAATGTGCGAAATTCGTGAGGATGAGTTAGTACGCGAGTGACAAAAGGACGCGCCCGAACCCGGCGACCCCTATACCTTGCGGCCATCCCTCCGACTCAGAGGTGCAGTCGACGAGGAGATTGAGCTTTTTGGCCGACGACTCATTCGCTCCTTTGGGTAGGGTTAGCGTCTTGGACAAAATTACACCTGACGTCGCAATCGAGCCATCTTCGTCGTCGGCGTACTCTGCCAGAGCATGGGAGCACGAGTCGTCCGAGATGCATTGGGTGTAAACCGGGATTAGATCCGAGGAGATGGTGTTATTCAGTAACGGGTCGTCGCAGTATAACAGAGACGACGAGTTGGATTGATCGGGCTTGAATACGAGAATATCCTTGGGGTCGATCGTGCATTTTACGCACGTGTAGTTGGCCCCGCAAGGAAAAGAGGTGAGGTCGTCGCTACTCGTGAGGGCAAACGAAAGGGTTTGTGGAGGCGTGCCGAAGCTGAGGAAAGTGTACACGCCATCTCGGCTGGCGAAGAGGGGTGAGATGGAGGAGATTTAGGGGATTTTGGGGCGGAAATCTCACGTAGCTGTTGCCATAGGCGGTCAGTGGCGGCGGACGGGTGGTGGTGCTTTGTGTGGGAGGTGAGGGATAGGGTTATGGAGTGGGAGTGAGAGGAAGAGAGAGTGGAAAAGAGAGAGAGGAGAAGGAGGAGGAACAAGGAAAGATAATATTGTGAAGAGCAAACCATTCTTTAGTTTAGCATGTATGAAGTATAGGCTTGCCTTATATACAATATTAGTTGATGAAATAAAGCATCTGAGGCTTTGGTATTTATAGAGACTAGCCAATTAACTAGCTAGTTTGTCGTTTCATGGATCAAGACTTTTAGCGTATCGGAAATGTATTTGAATTCATTGGTAACTGAAATTGAGATTTGATTTTCTAAATCTATATGTATATATGTGATCCTTATTATGAATGATTCTTTAGTTTTCTTGATTTGCCCTATTTGTTAAAGATGTGCAAAATAGAAAGATAATATGTATATGGATAGGACACGATTTATGTTGGATATATTTTAGTGAATTCTCAAAATTGAAAGGACCCGTAGAAATGGTTATGCTTGTTGTCATTTTAAGTGATCGATACTTTTTATTGCTATGTTTGAAAGCACCTTTCATTTATTTTTGACTGTTTTTTTTTCCAAAGTTTATTTTTGACTGTTCGATTTTTCAAATCTGCAAGACGAAAAGTCTTTGTAATAGGGAAAGATGCCAATAGGATTGTAACAACAAATTTCGTGTATTGAATTTATAAATACGAAAATATTATTCAAATAAATTTCTCGAATCAAAATAAATATAGTGGGTTACAATCTCTATTTTCTCCTCTGATTTTTCTCACGAACTATTTTAAGTCTTGGAGTGAAATCTTCGGCTTGATCTTCTCCTTGACTTGATTTGACTTGAATTAACGTTAATCCGAGGGTCAACGCCTTGATTTCGGATCAAACGTCGAAATATCCCAAGAACGCGAAGAACACGAATCCTTGGTCTTCATCGCAAAGTAGATCTTAAATCTTTTTCACGCCGGTTTTGAATTTACTAACGTTATTCGGAGGCTTCGCAGCTTGTTTCCGAATTGAACGCCAGTCTTGAGGTTGAATACGCTTGAATCTTGCTTCGAATCTTAAAAAACGCCTTTGAATCTTCAAGAACACTTGAATCTCGTCGAGAGAATTCTCTAGAGCTCTTGAACTTAAATATGAATTATGAGGTGTGTTTTTTGACATTAGGGAGAACCCCTATTTATAGGTGTAGGAGGGAGAACCCTACCAAATTTAAGAATCGTAGGACGCGATTTGATTGGTCCATGATGATTCACATAAGATCTTTTAGATCCATTTAGATCTCTTGATCTTCTAGAAGACATGTGATTTATTACCAAGAATTAAGATTTGACACTTGGCAATATTTGATTGGTCAAGAATTAAAATATTAAAATATCAATTAATTAACTCTTTAAATTTAAGAATTAAATATATGAAAATTCCTAAAATATAAATAGAAAATATGACTTGATTTTTAATAAATTAATTTCCACGTGGCGCCATTTGATTGGCCACAAATTTTATGTCTCTACGAATGCCCCCTCGAGACTTGTTCACGGACGACGTGTCTTGGTGTGAATTAGTCGCGACATCATTTATCGGGCTTGGAAGACGTGATATGGACTTACAAGGTCCAAGTGACCCAAATCGCTAAACTTGTCATGTGTATCAAATGGCCCAAAGCCTTTATCCATTTAAATGCATAGATGACAGAGGCACTTTACATCTTAAGTCAAAATTTGTTTCCAAACTTCCAACAAAACTTGCGCGTAGATTTTCCTTCAATGTGAGAAATCCCGAGATACACCAAGATTCCTTCTAGGAGAGGAAAAGAAATTTCCTAAACTTGCAGGAATTCCTTGCTATAAAACAGGTATCAACTGCGACTTCATTCATCAAACAAGCCGGTGCTATACTTCCTTCTTTTTTTTTTGTGTTCTTCTTCTCTTTACTCTCTTTCTCTCTCTCTCTTTCTTTTGTTTTCTTTCATCCCTCTATTTTTGACTGTTGGATTACTTGGTGTTGCTGGTTGCTTTTCTCTTTTCACGATCGGTAAGACAACATTGAAGAGTCTGCAAGCATCCATCTCCTGAATTTACGGCTGCCAGGCGTTCGATCTATTGTCCGAAAGGTATCCTCATGCCTTTCTTCTATATATTCTGTCACGTCTGTGCTTGCTGCATTTTTTTTTTTTTTTAACACTTCTTATCTTTTTCCATTGCAGCAACCAACATTGCACAAGAGATTTCGAGAGTACATACACATTATCAACAAGCATAGCAGGTATTACTTGCTTCAGTCATGGTGCTATAAGAAGTTTTGAACGTGAGGGACCAAAGCATTTGATAACTCGAGTTGCTGTCCGGACTTCACGAGGCTGCAAGCTGCTGCTCGGGCGGCTCGGCTACTCTTCGGGGATGTTCACCGGACTGCTCGGGGCTTCTTACGCGCTGTCCGAGCGTTTACCGGGCTAAAACGAGGCTGTTTGGCTGCTGCCGGACTGAAACGAGGCTGATCGGGGGCTGATCGGGCTGATCGGGTTGAAATGAAAGCTCTCTTGCCGCTGCCGGGCTGACACGAGGCTCCACGGGAGCTATCCGAGTTGAAACGGGCTGAAGCAAAGTGATTCGGGAGCTGTCCGGACTGAAACGAGGCTGATCGGGGGCTGTTCGGGCTTAACTGAGGTTGTTCTCACGAGCACTTCCATCCGAGGAAAACATATCTATTGGTTCTCGACGACAAACACCAACCGCTGGAGAAAGAGACTCGAAGACCCCATCATTGGTGATTTCTCGTGGACGTGGCCAAGAGTTACAAAGTCTCTTCACATGAGCAAGTCAAGTGGACTCGAGAGTATACCTACTAGAAGTCTACAACATGGATATTGCAAGCAACCACAACCAACTCAACTCAACGAGAGATGGAGCTATTGCCAATGCTAGGACAACTTTTTCAAAGGACAAACTGCACAGAAGAATCAACTTTGCCGCTCAACGTCATAGCGCATCTCAAAGTCCAAGCTGCACGGAGGAACCATCAACATTCTCGCTCAACGCCAACTTAGGATGACACACTCAAAGGTCAAGCTGCATGAAAGAATCAACCTTGCCGCACAACATCAACTTAGGACGACATATCTCACCGACCAAGCTGCACGGAGGAATCAACCTTGCCGCACATCAACTTAGGATGTCACATCTCACCAGCCAAGCTGCATGAAGGAATCAACTTTTCCGCACGACATCAACTTAGTACGACACATCTCACCGGCCAAGCTGCAAGGAAGAAGCAACCTTGCCGCACATCAACTTAGGACGTCACATCTCGCCGGCCAAGCTGCATGAAGGAATCGACTTTTCCGCACGACATCAACTTAGGACGACACATCTCACCGGAAAGGTCAAAGATGACCGTGGCCACAGTTTTTGTGCCGTAGGTTCACGTCTCGAAGATGACCAGACCCATCAACCGTCGATGTGACCTTCCTTCCAGATGACCACAAAGTCCAACCAATCTTCTCCGTTATCAAGAGCTCATTGAAAGTTTTGTTCGACAACGCCGACTCTTACGATAGAGTACGGTTGAAGTCTTCGGAGAAGGCGACGAAGGAACATATTCCTCGACAGTTGACCGAAGCTAAAGAGCGTCTTTGCGAAGATAAGACGAAAGAGGATATTGAATCGAATCAAGTAAAGTCCACTCAGGCTGAACTAGAGCGAGTCACGGAAGAGCTTGAGCAGTTGAAGACGAAGACAGAAACACTATCTCAGATATTGAAGCAGCAACAGGAGTCATTCGACAGTGCGAAGGCCAAGGTGAAGTTAACATTAAGGGGAGATCCTCGCCATCAGCAGTGCTCCAATACGAAGAAGTGGCTTAACAGTTGAACATGTTGAAGACAAATATGAGGGCGATTAAAGAAAAGCTAGAAACTTCTGTTTATTTCTTCATGTAATAAGACTCAAGGCTATGGAATAGAATGATTTGTTTCTTTCTGCACTGTGCAATCTCAATCTCGAACATTACAATTTGTTGCACTTCATTTTCTCGCCAAATCAATCAAAATTGACCAACTTAGACGAATATGATTTATGACTGAACTTAGAAAATATCTAAGCTGCCTACGTACCTTTTAAAAGGATCAACTCATAACGTAGTTCAAAGTAACATGGATTTGTTTAGGGGGGGGGGATGCCGTGCACAGTTTATACTCATGCGGGCCAAGAGTGACTATTCTTTAACTACTTTTAGATAAAGTAGAGTATTAGATTAAACCACATAACACCTTAGTGGGAGAATTAACAGTTTAACCACATATATTCACATTGGTGGAGAATTTAGCAGTTTAATCACATGCAAAACTTTTTGGTGATTACCGTTCACAGTTTATACTCATGCGGGTCAGGAGTATTTTTTTTTTCTTTTTCTTTTTTTTTTTTGGTTTTTTTTTGGTTTTTCTGATTTTTTTTATTATTATTTTCTTAAATTAACACATAGTACAACTAAGCGTAGTAGCGTTTCAAGAATTTCCCATTGATAGGGCCAATCTTCACTCGATCCTCGGAAATCAGTACGCGCCATTGGTGTAGACCTCCGTGACGACATACGGTCCATCCCATCTTGACACGAACTTGTCCCAACACGGTGAGTAGTTATGATGGGTCTTCTCACAGCAAGCACCAGATCTCCTACTTGAAAGAACGAGCTCGGACCTTCTTATTAAACGACTTTGAGAGACGAGCTTGATAACATTCAAGTCTTTGTTGCGCTTCCAACCTCCTCTCATCAAGAGCTTCTAATTCCTGAAGGTGCAGTCGTGCATTATCTTCTTCAGTCAACCCTTCTTGTATGGCGATCCTTAATGATGGAATTTGTTGCTCGAGAGGAACGACAACTTCAACACCATATACAAGTGAGTACGGGGTCGCTTGAGTGGGAGTCCGATAAGTGGTGCGATACGCCCAAAGCGCTTCATGAATTCTTTCGTGCCAATCCTTTTTTGACTTAGCTACGACCTTCTTCAAAAGACTACATAAAGTCTTATTGAACGCTTCAGCAAGTCCATTAGCCGCCGCATTGTACATAGAAGACTTTCTTTGCTTAAAGTTGAACTTCTCGCAAAGCTTATTGATCAGGCTGTTGCTGAAAAAGGCTTCCCATTATCCGTGATGATGTACCGTGGGATTCCATATCGGTCGATGATGTTTACACGAATAAAGTTAGCAACATTTTCTTTCTTCACTTCTTTCAAGGGAACCGCTTCGGCCCATTTTGAGAAGTAATCAGTCGCAGCCAGAATATAAAGATGACCACCTGAAGACTTTGTTAGAGGACCAACCACATCTAATCCCCAAGCATCAAAAGGCCATGAAGCAATAGTAGGGTGCAACGGCTCAGGAGGTTGATCGATCAAATTCGCATGGAATTGACACGCTTGACATCTTTGGGCATAATCCATACAACCCCTAACCATTGTCGGCCAGTAGTATCCCATTCTCTTAATTCGGAAGTGTAGCTTCGGACCAGACTGATGAGCGCTACAGATGCCCGAGTGAGCTTCTTCAATGGCTTGAGTAGCTTCTTCGTCGCCTAAGCATCTCAAGAACACTCCATCGAACGACCATCTATACAATACATTCTTGAAATAAATGAAGCGAGGCGCATGATGTCGAACATGAACCCTTTATCGTGGATCATTGGGCAACTTGTCATACTTCAAGTAATCCACGAGCAATTGACGCCAATCTTCCTTTTCAATATTGAATACTTCAACCACATGAGTTTCATCTTCATTCCAATCATCATCGTCGAAAATCGAAGGTATAACCCAACTTCTGCAAATTTGCACTCGAGCCCTATCCTCAGGAAGAATGAGTGAAGAAGCGAGTTTTGCCAAAGCATCAACTTGTTTATTATGCTTTCTCGGTACGTGTTCAATTGTAACATCTCCCAGCCATCCCATGATCCTATTCGCATAGTCGACGTACGGGCGCAGCTCGGGCTTCTTTACATCATATTCTCCAAGTAGTTGTTTTACCACCAATTTTGAATCTCCGTAGACCTTCAGATGTAGTTGCTTCATGTCCACGGCCATCTCCAACCCCAGAATTAGACCTTGATACTTCGCGACGTTGTTTGAGCAATTTTCAGTTAAAGTGAAGGAATACGGAAGCACTTCTCCATGGGATGTCACAAAGACGACTCCGGCACCAGCTCCTTCTCTATGAGACGCTCCATCAAAGTACATCTTCCAAGGAGGAGTAATTTCAATGAGAAGAACGTCCTCATCGGGTAGTTCATCGGATAACTCCCACTCAGCAGGAATAGGGCGATCAACTAAGAAGTCCTCTAGAACTTGTCCTTTTACCGCCTTTTGAGGGATGTAGACGATCTCAAACTGTTGAAGTTGAAGATACCATCTAGCTAAACGGTCTGAGAGGACGGGTCTTGTCATAACATATTTCAATGGATGTGCCCTTGAAACAAGACGAACCGTATGAGCTTGAAAATAATGCTTCAACTTTTAGATTGCAAAGATTAGTGCCAAACATATTTTCTCGATCGGTGAATAGTTCAACTCGTTCGGCGTCATCATTTTGCTCAAATAATATAAGGCGCTCTCTTTTCCATTATCATTTTCTTGAGCCAGCAAAGCTCCAACAGAGCGTTCTTGTGCTGCTATGTAGAGAATAAGAGGCCGACCAGCCACTGGTGCGACTAACACGAGAGACTTCATCCAATATGCCTTTATGCTTTCAAAAGCATTTGTACAAGATTGATCCCACTCAAAAGGAACACCTTTCTTCATTAGATGACTAAAAGGTTGGCATCGTCCGGCTAGATTTGAGATAAACCTTCGAAGGTATGCTAACTTCCCTTGCAGACTTTTAAGCTCGTGAATGTTGCGTGGCTCGGGCATTTTTAGTATCGCGTCAACTTTTGCTTGCTCGATCTCTATCCCACGATGACGAACAATGAACCCAAGAAACTTCCCTGACTTGACACCAAATGCACACTTCAGCGGATTCATCTTGAGTTGATATCTTCTCAGGCGTTCAAAAACCATCCTCATATCTTCTAGGTGGTCTTCTCGTTTCTTTGACTTTACCACCACATCATCAACATAGCACTCGATGTTCTTGTGGAGTATGTCATCAAATATCTTTTGCATTGCCCTTTGATATGTAGCTCAAGCGTTCTTCAAGCCAAATGGCATCACCTTGTAACAGTATATACCCTTTGGAGTGCGAAATGCCGTCAACTCTTCGTCTTTTGGTGACATGCGTATTTGGTTGTATCCTGATGAACCATCCATGAAAGACAACGCTTCGTGTCCAGTCGTAGCATCGATCATGAGTTCAATTATAGGCAACGGGAAGTCGTCCTTGGGACACGCCTCGTTAAGGTCTCGAAAATCAACGCAAACTCGAATTTGGCCATTTTTCTTCCTGACAGGAATGATGCTCGAGATCCACGTAGGATACTTGACTTCTCGAATGAAACCAACTTCAATGAGTTTATTCACTTCAGCTTCAATCAACGGGATCAACTCGGGACAAAATCTCCATTGTGCTTGTTTAATAGGTCTTGCCCCCTTTCTCACGGACAAATTATGCACTACCACCTTCGGGTCTAGTCCGGGCATCTCTTTATACGACCATGCAAACACATCTTTAAACTCAGCAAGAAGCTCTATGTAGGCCTTTCCTTCATCTACAGTTAACAAGGCGCTAATGTATGTTGGGCGAGGATCGTCAACATCACCCAAATTGATTTCCTTTAGTTCATCGACCGTGGCCTCAACAACTTCTTCAAGCTCGGGAGGTGCGTCTTCAGCATCTTCCTCTTCTATCAGAGTATCCTCACATATAGTGATGTGGTTCACAAGTGCAATATCTTCGATCGGCTCACTAGGAGTTTTGAAGTCGATACATGGTCTCACACGTCCATTTCTTCCCGCGACAAATCGCGTCTGCACATTTTCATCAACTCCAGTGATATACCTTTTTCTCACCAAATAAGCTATCTTTCGGTAAAGAAAACTTCCATCATCTCGAGGAGTTGTAAGAGTACCGCAAGCATAGTAAGACGAAGCGACACTTTCTCTATCATCATCCTCATCGTCCTGCACTCTTGTATGAATGATCATGTGCTCAAAAACTTCCCCACATGATATGATTAAGGTAGTTTGACGTTTCATGCGTGACGGAATCAAACTTCTAAGCTTTGGAGCCGGGCCCGCGCCTTTTTCTTGTCTTCAAGGCTTTGACGGTTTAGATGATCCAAGTCGCTTAAACGCAGATTGTTTGCCCCTAGACTTTTGAACTGGACCGAGTGTTTGAAACACTAACACTCTTTTTCCTTTCTTTTCTCCGTCATTGGACGGGAACTCTCCTTCCGAGACATGGTTGGCGTTTGCTCTCTTGATGGCGATTCTAATTGGATTCGGTGCCACATATCCAAGACCTGCCCGATTGTGCTTTTGTTCTTGAGGTATGAGATTTTCCAAAGAGTGACTTTCATTGGGGTTGTATCCTACTTTGACGAGAAGTTTGTAGGCTTTTGGATCAAAATACTTTGAATTCTTCATTCATTCGCCATGCTCCGTCACCGCTCCTTTGCTTGGACGAACAAACTTCATGGGTAATTGGGAGATAGGTTTATCGTCATTTATCTTCGGCAGTGGCAGCACTAACTCTTTCGAAGAGTTTTCTACCTTTTCAATCTTTGGTTCTTCACCTTTGGATCCATTTTGCTGCTTAGACGGGACTTTATCAACTGATTTTTCATCTTTGAAATAGTATTTGGCATCAGCGAAATGAGTTTCGGCCTCCGTAAAAGGTTTATCATCACCACGAACGGTCTTCACAACGCCATTCTTGCAATATTTGAAGCATTGATGCTATGTTGACAGAACCACGCCATTCTCATGAAGTCATGGACGACCAAGTAACATGTTGTAAGAAGTTTTTGCGTCGATAACATGGAACATTGCAGTTGATTCCATATCCTCCATCAATAAACTCAACCTTGTAATGCCAAGAGCTCTTTGTCCCCCTTGGTTAAAGCCTTGAATCATGAATCGACTATTATCAAGTTCTTCGGTAGTCATTCCTAACTCTTTCAGTGTACGTAGAGGCAAAATGTTGACTGCTGATCCTCCATCAATCAATATTCGATTAACATTTTGCTCTTGCACATAGCCAGCTACGAACAAGGGTCTATTGTGAGGCTTAGAACCAAGCAGCAGATCTTCATCAGTAAAGACCATCATGGAATCATGACCAACATGGTGATCTTCAACCTCAGGCAGATTGTTTTCTTCTAGCGGAGCTTCGTGCTCATTTGTCATGTTGCATGCTTCGCTTATATGATTAGCAGTTGTGCTACTTTCTTCCAATGAGATTTTTCCTTGGCTTGTCAGCTGCATAACCTTGTCCTTGAATACGAAGCAGTCATGAATTGGATGTTCTACAAGACGGTGGTATTTACAATATTTTGGGTCGTTCACCCTGCCAGCTTCTTCAGGACGCTTCATCTCAGGCAACTCAATGAGTTTCGCTTCGATCAAATCGTCAAATATGCCAGAGACATATGAATCAAGAAACGGGTACTGCTTTGCTTGCATTTCTTTCAGAGTCAGTCTTCTTTGTTTAGTTTTCTTGGGGACATCCTTCTTTTCAATGACTTTATCAACAACTTTTCCTTTGAACTTGACAGGCATAGCAGTGATCGTCATGGACTCCTTATTTTGAGATGTCGAGGAAAACTTGCCCCCTTTTCTTTGCTCGTATCTATCTTTGGAACCTTGGGGTTCTTGGATCGGTGGCCCATTAGCTCCGCTTGCGGCCATACTTAGTTCCATGTCGTGGGCTCGAGTCGCTAGCTCTTCAAATGTTCTCGGTCGAATACCTTGAAGGATATAACGAAGACCCCAACTCATACCTTGAATGCACATCTCAATGGCGGAAGCCTCAGACAGATGATCCTTGCAGTTCAGACTTAAGTTCCTCCACCTTTTGATGTAGTCGATGACTGGCTTCTCCTTCCACTATCGAGATGTAGTAAGCTCGATCATGCTGACTGTACGTCTTGTGCTGTAGAAGCGACTAAGAAATTCGTGTTCCATTTGCTCCCAACTATCGATGGAGTTTGCTTCCAAATCAGTGTACCAGTCGAATGCAACCCCTTTGAGTGAACGAACAAACTGCTTCACGAGATAATCACCATGAGTTCCCGCATCGTTGCATGTCTCGATAAAGTGGGCTATATGTTGCTTTGGGTTGCCCTTGTCATCAAACTGCTGGAACTTGGGAGGTTGATATCCAACAGACATCCTCAAGTTATTGATCCTTGGAGTATATGGCTTGGCATAGGTGTGAGTTGACTTGGAACCACCATCAAGCTTATATTTAATTGTCCCCATGATGAAATCCTTCAGTTGATCAATGGAAATCATTCCATCAGACGTTGGTGGAAATGTTGGAGACTTCTCTCTTTCGTGAATATGTTGTTGTTTGGATGTTTCAGACTCATCACGATCTTCATCTTGTTTGTCCTTCATGCGGCTCGTTTCAGCATTGTCAACCTTGTCCATTAGCTTTGAGATTTGAGAGTCTTGCTCTTGGACCTTCTTCGCGAGCCCGTCAATGACCTTCGTCAAGATTGCAATGTTTTCTTCAAGAGTTGAAGCATTAGTTGTCATAACTGGGGCAACACTTGAGCTTGAATTTGATGAAGAGCTTGATGATGAGCGGGGAGTTGAGGAAGCGGAGTCGTCTTCATCACCTTCGTGGGTAAGAAGCAGCTTATCACTTCCAATCACCTCGTGCAAAGGAGCCGTCTCTGAAGATGCTTGCAGTTGCTTGGCCATGCTTCTTGTAACGACGCCGAGGTTGGAGCTTGAAGAACTTGTTGAAGGAATCTTGACTATGGCGACCTTGCGGCTAGTCATGATGATTTGAGGAACTTTGAAGAAGAGATGAGAGATAGAGATGTCCCACTGGGCGTGCCAAAAATTTGTAACAACAAATTTCGTGTATTGAAATAAACACGAAAAATATTATTCAAATAAATTTCTCGAATCAAAATAAATATAACGGGTTACAATCTCTATTTTTTTCTCTGATTCTTCTCACGAACAATTTTAAGTCTTGGAGCGAAATCTTCGGCTTGATCTTCTCCTTGACTTGATTTGACTTGAATTAACGTTAATCCGAGGGCCAACGCCTTGATTTCGGATCAAACGTCGAAATATCCCAAGAACGCGAAGAACACGAATCCTTGGTCTTCGTCGCAAAGTAGATCTTGAATCTTCTTCACGCCAGTTTTGAATTTACTAACGTTATTCGGAGGCTTCGCAGCTTGATTCTAGATTGGACGCCAGTCTTGAGGTTGAATGCGCTTAAATCTTGCTTCGAATCTTCAGAAACGCCTTTGAATCTTCAAGAACACTTGAATCTCGTTGAGAGAATTCTCTAGAGCTCTTGAACTTGAATATGAATTATGAGGTGTGTTTTTGACATTAGGGAGAGCCCCTATTTATAGGTGTATGAGGGAGAACCCTACCAAATTTAAGAATCGTAGGACGCGATTTGATTGGTCCATGATGATTCACATAAGACCTTTTAGATCCATTTAGATCTCCCAAGATCTTCTAGAAGACATGTGATTTATTACCAAAAATTAAGATTTGACACTTGGCAATATTTGATTAGTCAAGAATTAAAATATTAAAATATCAATTAATTAACTATTTAAATTTAGAAATTAAATATATAGAAATTCCTAAAATATAAATAGAAAATATGACTTGATTTTTAATAAATTGATTTCCACGTGGCGCCATTTGATTGGTCACAAATTTTATGTCTCTACAAGGATACAGTGAAAAAGACCTTTTTTTTTTTTCTTTTTTGTTTTTTTCCCTTTAGCATGCTGCCCTAAGTTTTAGTGAAATAGGATTTTTTTTATTTTAATAAAATAAAAAAAATATCCTAAAAAAATCAAAATTTTAAGTGATCGATACTTTTTATTGCTAGGTTTCAAAGCACCTTTCATTTATTTTTGATTGTTCGATTTTTCAAATCTGCAANCTTTAGCATGCTGCCATTTGTCATTATTAATGTGTGAACAAAATTATTTATAAGACAGACTATTATTTTTCTTCTCAAATGCAGGATAAATACAGAGAAGTATGATTATTCTGACATAATTTATTATTTTATTTAATATTTATATATTAATTTTTTAAATATTTCTAAATTGCAACGAAATTTTTTAAAATATATAAAAATAAGTACAAAAACACAATAAACATTGTCCTAGTAAAAACGTTTGAAATGATAAAATTGTAACGAGGACAAAATCTAATAAAAGTAGATTTTTTATAAACATTATCTATGTAGATGTTTACTTTAGCCTAGAATATTTAATGGACTAAAAAGTCCACTACCATCATTACTTAGGCCTCATTATTTGATATTAGGGCGTCCGAGAATGAATAATGAGAATAAAGTATAAAATAATGAAAGCATAGAGATCCATTCAAATAAAAATAAGTCAGAAAAATATAGACATGCAATATATTAAATATAGACATACAATAGATTAAACGTATAAAAGTACAATATTAAATATATAAAATACACATATTTTTCGACTTGAGATTTTATCCATATATATATATATATATGAGTTTTGATTACGTTATTTACATTATTATTAGGCTAAATACCTAAGTGATATAGGTTAGTATGGAAAAAATAAATATAAAAATATATATGTACATAGATGGGTTAGTGATTTATCGTTAAATGTAAATTTATATATACCAAAAATATTTCGGATAATCGTTCAACGGTATACAAAAGCGTAATGGGAATCCACTAAGTCGGTTCCGCATTCGCCAAGCAAAGAATAAGAGGCCAACCACAAGTCGGTTGGTTACTCGTTACTAAAGGAAAACAAAATGATAGAAATCCTTTGTAATCTCATATAACCGCACGATGAGTACACGTAGGTGAACCGGCACTGGAAACCGACTACTAACGGGCCCGAACGGTCTCAACTCGCGAGTGTGAGCTTTGTGAATTCGCTGGTGGCCATTTCGCAGCATAAGGGGAACTCGCAGGCACCGGGAGGAATTTCGCAGGCTCGAAATTTTTAGGCTGTAGGCTCTGTTGGAACTCGCAGGTGCGAAATCCAGATTCGCAAGCTGGCAGGAATTTCGCAGGCTCGAAATTTTTGGGCAGTAGGCTCTGTTGGAACTCGCAGGTGCAAAATCCAGATTCGCAAGCTGGCAGGAATTCGCAGGTGCGGGAGGATTGCTTGCGAAATTGCTCAGCTCGCGGAATGTGTGCTCGCAGCTGCGAAATCGCGCTGTCCTGGGGCCATTTTCCCAACTTAGGCTTATTTTGAGCGTTTTCGGCCGATTTTCGACTTCTTTGCTCTTAAAGCCCAAGACTTCTTCTCTCAAATTCAACAAGTACATTTGGATAAATGGCAAAGATTGTTCTATAAACATGTGTTTTTACCTTGCGAATTACCATACTCGTGCCTTGGTATTCATTTTCAAACACCAACCTATTCCTAGCATTCCAAATAAAGTACCCCATGCCACGGTACCATAGGCCGTTTAGGTCTAAGGAGGTCGTAGCACTTGCTAGTCCCTTCTTGGCCTTCATGAGCTTTCCATCTTTGAAGAAGGGCTTCCGCTTCTCGGGCACTCCCCACCTTTTCCACCAAGGCTTGCCAGATGTCAAAGAGGGTTTTGAAGAGGTGAATCTGTCGGTCTTATCGGTCTTATTTCCCAATCCCAAATGGATTTTCCCTCCAAATAGATATTGTGAATCCATTTGTGCCACAGGGTGTCCTTCATTGCTTGCATATTCCAAAGTGTTCGGGTGAGTAGTGATTGGTTCCACGCATTCAATTCTCTAAGCCCCAAGCCACCTTCCAACCGCGGCAAGCATAAACTATCCCAAGCCACGGGAGCACTCTTCGATCCCCAAAGGAACCTTTGACATAGTTGGGTGATTTTTGTACGAACTATGCCGGGCAAGAAGAAAATCCCCATCCAGAAGCACAGTATGCCTTGTATTACCGAGCGTAAGAGTTCCAATCTCCCAGCATAGGAAAGAGTATGCCCATTCCACCTTCTAAGTTGTCCTTCGATTTGCACAATCATATCATCAAAGAGCCTTCCGGTAATTCGGTCCGCAGAGAGAGGGACGCCGAGGTACCGAAAGGGCATTGGGCCGTGTCGCAAGTTGGTGTCGTGAAGGATTGTGGCCCGAATATCATCCCTGACCCCAGCCAGATAAATATTAGATTTTAGCACATTCATTTCAAGCCCCGATTTAGCTCCGAAGTCCTTAAGACAATCCATGAGAATTTGGATTGAATGAGGGCCACCACGAGAAAGAAGCATAAGGTCGTCAGCGAAGACAAGGTGCGAGATTTTTAAATTCTCGCACATCTGATGGTATTTGAAGTTCGTGCCGACCACCGTATTGCTCTTGATCAGCCGAGAGAGGTACTCCATACAAATCAAAAAAAGGAAAGGTGATAGGGGGTCACCTTGCCTTAACCCACCTGCTCCTTTGAAGTGTCCTTTGAGGCTCCCATTAATAGAGAGAGAGTAGGAAGGAGTTGTGACGCACTCCAAAAACGACCAAGAAATTGAGTCAAACGCTTTGCGAAGATCGATTTTTATAATACACCTCGGGGATACCCGTTTCCTCGAGTAGAAACGCAACAATTGTTGCATGAGGTGAATGTTGTCCGTGATACTCCTCCCTTTCACAAAGGCAGCTTGAGCCTCATCAATGATAGAGTCAAGGACACCTCTAACACGATTAGCTAGGATTTTAGAGCTTATCTTATAAATCGTGTTGCAACACGCAATAGGCCTAAAGTCAGTGACTTGCGAAGAGTGGGAGGATTTGGGGACAAGCGTGAGGGCCGTATGGTTCCATTGCTTGAGAAGTAGGCCGGATCTAAAGAACTCTTGGATAGCCGCCACTACATCTGCCCCAACGATGGACCAACTCTTCAAAAAGAAAGTTGAGGCATAGCCATCAGGTCTCGGGGACTTACCACCATCAATGTCTCTAAGTGTGTCCTTGATCTCTTCCTCGGTGATCGGGGCAATAAGAGCCCTACAGTCTTCATCCCTAACACACGGTCCCGACCGAAGAATGAGTGGGTCAACATCCTCCGTTTCAACTTTGGTTCCCAAGAGAGACTCATAGTAATGGATAAACTCTTTTGCGACTTCTTCCGTGGATTCGGTGACGGTGCCATCTTCCCGATTAATCGAGGCAATGAAATTTCGTTTTGATCCTTTTTTGACCAAGCCATGATAGAACTTGGTGCACTTATCTCCTTTGATTTGAAAGTTGCATTTGGCGTTTTGTTGGTAGAAGTGCTTCTCCGCTTTGGCCAACTTAAGAGCTTCGAGTCTAAGCGAGGCCATCGTGGCCTTGGTTTCGGGGTCATCAGGTTGATCGTGAAGCACTTGTTGAGCACTCTTGAGGGCGTCCTTCGCTTCTTTGGCCCAAAAGGAGATGTGCGAGAAGGCTTCCTCATTAAGAACCTTAAGGGAGCTCTTAAGGGTCTTTAATTTTGACGCAAGGTGGAATTGCCTCGAGCCCTTCATTCCAAGTCTCTTGAACACTTGGCAAAAACTTCTCATGGGACGTCCACATATTAAAGAATCTCCACGGTGTTCCACTAGTGCTTCGCACCTCAAAGGTAGTTACTAAACACGGAGAGTGATCAGAAATACCAGGTGCAAGGAAAGTCGCATGTGCAAATAGATCGGCATTCTCCCATTGAGTATCCACCATAGCTCTATCAAGTTTCGACCAAACATGGTTATTGTTCCAAGTGTGGTAAAAACCGCTTGAGGGTACATCCGACAACCCTAAATCATCACAAACTTCTATGAGATCACTGGTGTCCCGGTTAGTGACCCTCTCGTCCCTAATTCTCTCTTCCAGTTTTAGAATGGCATTGAAATCCCCCAAGGAGCATCCAAGACAAGAAGATCCTCCCCCGAGCAGCCCTAAGGTCATTCCATAACAATTTTTGATCTCTTCTCGTGTGGAGTCCGTATATAAGGCTAGCAATAAACGAGTGGTTGCTAACCTTACAATGGACCTTCGCAAATATGACTTGAGGCAAGGTGGCCTCCACCGTGATGTCGACCTTCGCGGGGTTCCATAGTAGTGCTATACGCCCACGGTCAACAACATCAAAATTTTCACAAAATTCCCAACCTGGCAATCTTCTATCCACAAAGAGAGCTAGTCGTCTAGCATCGGTTTTTGTTTCCAAAAGACCCAAAATATCTATGTTATTTCTACGGATGAGGTTGGTCACCTCATCTTGCTTTAGGGGCCCATTAAAGCCCCTAATGTTCCATGAGGCGATAATCATTGAGGAGAGGAAGGGTGACCCCCTTTCTTCACAATAGTTCCCTTACCCCCTTCATTTTTCCCACCCGGTTTGCCTCTCAATTTAGATTGTTGACCTGAAGTTGCGGTGGATTGGCTCGCGGCTCTACTTCGAGTGAGTATCTTGTTGCGCTTACCTACTACTTGGAAGGTGTATCGTCCTCATTATCCATAGGAGCAGTAATGGTTCGGGAGGAGGAGGAAGAGTTTTCCGAAGTAATTGTCACCGCCTCTTTCCTTTTGACATACTCCTCATGCTCTTCGTTTGGTTCATCCCCTTTCTTTTGTTTTTCCTCCATATCAACCCTCTCCTTGGGTTTAGCCTTGTCACCTTCTATGTTGGGTTGTTCGGTTTCTTTTGGTTGGTGTTCTACCGCTATCTTGGTGGTCATCAAGGATTCATCCCCCTTCATTTGCTTGATTCCCTTAGGTTGGTGTTCCTTTGCTTGGTGTTCTACCGCTTTCTTGGTAGTCACCATAGGTTCACCTTCCCCGGTCGGTTTCTTGCCCTCCACTTTTTTCTCAAGGTGGGTTTTGTATTTCCCCCAATTGGTGGTGGAATGTCCTATGAATTTGCAAAAATTGCAATAATGTGGGACATACTCGTATTCTACCTTTTGCTTAAATAGGAACTCCCCTTTGGAGGATATGGGGACGCTAAGGACTCTATCTGTTGAGAGGTCAAGTTCAACTAAAACCCGGGCATAGTTGTGTCTAGCTCGGGTTGCTGTGAGCTTATCGGTAGTGATAGGTTTGCCGACGTAGGAGGCAATCTTGCTAAGTGATTTAGTGCTTCAACATTCCCCAGGTAAGAGGGGGAGATTGATCCAAACGGGAACGGTTTTGATGTCGTCTTCCCCGAATTGGAACCAATTAGGGAGTACTTTAAGGATGAGCCCTCGACCATAAATAATGTAGGGCCCTCCATGAAGTACCTTCTCTCTATCTTCTTCGTTTTTGAACTTGAAAACAATACACCCATTGACTTTGGGAATGTATTCGTATCGAACTTTCCATGAGTTACATAGCTTCAACAAAACCTCTTTGCCTGGGTGCCTATGAGTAAAGTACCCGACAAGGCAAAAGCCCCATGCACTCGTTAAGTCCAATAGGTCTTCTTCGTCTAGGTCCACCCCGTTTTCCGATGGTATGCAGTCCAATTTAAGGCCAAGAGAGGCCTTACGGTTGTCGGAAAGAGGGCCAAGTATGGCCTCTTTAGTGTGTCGGGATTCTTTTGTGTCATTTTGTCGAGCACCTTGTGTTCGCCTTTTTTGGTTTGTGTAGTAGGCTTCTCTTGTACTTGTTGTTCCCCTCCATTGTCATCCTCAGCTAACCCAATATCATTGATAGGTAAGGAAGTGCTAGAGCTTGTCGGCCTTACCTCTTTCCCATCATTTATGGCACCCTTGGTTATTGGAGATGAAGCTTTTCTTTCAATCATGACTTCTTGCTCTTCTTCCGAGTCCTCTTGGGAGAAGTCATCATGTTCATAGGAGTGACTGGAGCACTCTTCCTCCGCCAATTTCCGGTATTGGAGCTTCTTCTTTGATTTGCCCATGAAATTAAGTATGAGTTTACTGTAGCGACGGGCTGCCTCTTGAAGCTAAGCTCAACTCATAGTGGAATTAGTTCAAGAATACAAGTGAAGAAATCAATTGAAAACAATGGATTGTTGCTCAAAGAAGAAGGCGCCGAGGGGTTCCACGGGAGAGAGTTTTTTCCTTCTCTTTAACCTTCTCTACTTTTAACCTTGTATATTAACATAACTTTTAATTAGATATAAAGTAGTCTATTTGCTCTGACAATTATTCTCAACAACTATGACCAACCAAGCCTTATTTTCAACACAGGTAAACACACATACAGATATATATATTGATGTAGAGATGTATAGGAGACCAGGGCCAGGGCCTTATTTGTCTCTTAATAAGAAACTTGGGAGCAGTTTTTCTGCTGGAAACCGAGACGATTGTTGGCCAAATCGTATTCCACGTAAACATTCTGCATCTGCCACTGACCCAACGTGATGGCAGGCCCGTCCATCTCATCCGTCTCACTATCTTCATCCAACCATATGGTCATGCAAATGACCGATTCATTAAAAGACGCAAATAAATTTTCAGGCGGCACAACCAACTCGGCCTCCCTTGGGAAACGAAAAACCAATTCCGGCAAACCTTTCATACCCGAATCACCAACGTGATAACACGGCCCGTTCGAATACTCGTTCTCCACCTCCGTAGCCCTGCTGTAGTTCGTCCCGACTTGCTTCTCAAACTCCTTCAAGAACGGGTGGAACACGCGTACGTTCATGACGGAGAATGTGTACCCGGTCTCCATTTTCATTCCCCCGTCGCCATCATCATCTGGCGTCAGATACTCCTTCGGAACCTCGACCTTGACTCCACCGACCAAAATCTTATCTACACTCAAATAGTAATATGCTGACAGCCAATGCGGGACGTTAATGAACGGAGTGTAGCTCATCATATTGTCTTGTGTCCTCTTCTCTTCTTCTTCTTCTTCCCCCCAGGTGAGAACCAAAGAACCGCTTACATTGCGGTCACTTCCGTGTACCTTGTCGACAAAGCAGTGGGAGAATTTCGTGATTTTGAGTTGGGACGCGAGGGACGAAGAGGCGCGCCCGAATGCGCTGATCCCTATACCTGGGGGCCACCCAAATGAATTGGAAGCGCACCCGACAAGGAGATTGTGGGCCTTCTCTGTCACTCCGGGTAGGGTTAGGGACTCGGATAAAATAACCCCTGACATCTCCAACGAGCCTTCGTTGTCGGTGTAATGCGCCAAGTACGAGGCATTGGCGAGGGTGCATTCGCCGGCGAGAAGCTTATAGGGGACAATGTCTTGCAATAACGTGTCGTTGCAGTAAACTAGAGTCGAAGAGTTGGATAGATTGGGGTTGAATGTGGGAATGTCCTTGGGGTCGAGGGTGCAGTCGTAACCGCACGAGAAGTCGGTCCCGCATGGCATCGAGTTTATGCCCGCGCTGGTGGAGAGGACGAAGTCAAGGCGTTGTGCCGGCGTGCCGAAGGAGAGGGTGACGGTGTAGACGCCGTTAGGGTCGGCAAAGAGAGGGGTAGTGGAAGAGATGTTTGCCGACGACCTGGCGAGGGACATCTGACGTAGCTGTTGCCATAGGGTTTTGGTTGTGGCGGGAGAGAGGTTTTGCTTTTTAGGGGTAGAGAGGGATAGGGTTATGGAGTGGGAGTGGGAGGAAGAAAGTGTGAAAAATAGAGAGAGGAGAAGGAAGAAGGAGAGAGAATATTGTGAAGAACAAGACATTTTTAGTATGTGTAAACTGTAAAGTATAGCTAGTTGATGAAATAAATCATCTAAGGTTCCCGAATTTATACAACTTATCTAAGCTGCCTAGTTTGTCATTTCATGGATCAACACCTTTTTTTTTATATTATTTTTTTCCTTGGCATAATGCCCAAAAGTTTAAGATTCGTAACTTTAATAAATGTGTCGTTAAAAATCAAGATTTTTTGTGAGGGACGATGTGATATGCAGTAGGCATAACCACGACCCGAACCGGCCCATGATCATTAAGCCTTGAATCGGGCCTCATATATGTACTTTTTCAATCGTCGGGCCAGTTCTGAACCGGAATCAAAACCGACATTTCGACCCTTTTTTTGTTTTTTTTTTTTTAAATTTCTTTTATTATTTTGTTTTTTTAAATGAACCGAGTCGGTCCAGAATTATCGGTTCACCAAATCAACCCATGCATATGTTTGGGTCGGTTCAGAGCCAACCAACCATTGGCATAGAACTGGTACCGGTTTCGATCCGAACCGAATTTGGCCATGTCTAATATGTAGGCATCCATTGATATACACAAGACACTTATACCAATCAAGACTACTATTTAACAACCCTTCTAAAATTAAACAATGGTTTTAACAGTAATGGTATTTATTTCTTTTCCATCCACCTAACAATTTTGGAATATATTTTGATAGTTGAACATATAGTATGGAGATTATTAGCGCACTACAAAGTTCACATCACCTATACTAAATTGTGAATAAGTGTGGATTGTTCCATAAGTCGTGTCATCCGATTGTTCCATAACAAAATTGATTGTTGATCATGTACATGTGTGAAAATTATTCATAAGACAGACTTTTATTTTACTTTTCAAATGCATGATAAATACAGAAAAGTAATGAAAAATTAATTTTGTTATTATTCTGTCATAATTTATTATTTTTATTAATATGTATATATTAATTTTTTTACATAATTCTGAATTGCAATGAAAACTTTTCTATATCAACAACTATTTTTCTGATAGAGTGACTTTGACACCACTTTCGAACTGCTCCATATTAGTAATAGTTATAAATTAAAGAGGTGAGTAAACAATATTAAATAATAATTATAAATAGTGATATGTGGTTTCATATGATATAATTTACCTTATATCAGTTTAGTGTAAACAATATTAAATTATCTTGTATAAAGAACTAAAAAAATGTATAATTAAAATAATAAAATCACATTAAATATTATATACAATATATGGAAAAGTATCTAACATTTTCTGTATTATTATTTAAATATGTGAAATCACCTAAAATTTTTCTAAACTATTTTATAAATAAAACATGTCTAAAAATATTTAAATTTCACACTTTTATGAAAGATGTGAAATCACCTAGAGTTTTTCTAAACAATGATCGCTTTTTTCAACTTAAATTAACATAACTATCTAATATTTAATAGACTACTTAAACAATGATCGCTTTTTTCAACTTAAATTACGTAAAAAAATGCTTTTGCATTAATTAAACGATGATTCTATTCATCTTCTTTCAAATTGCTATGTCACTTTTTTTAATTATTTTTTATTCTCCGGGCTACTTTATTAAGATTCTGTATCACTTTAAAAATGAGTTTTCAAATGTAAGGATTCGTTGGATATCTTTGATAGGTAATATGTTGACTCATGTAATAATAATAATAATAATAATAATAATAATAATAATAATAATAATAATAATAATAAAGTTAATTCACTTTTAAAAAGTATTTTCCACCGAAAACAGTAATTACCTACTATTAGTGAAGATAATATAATACAATTTAAATGAAAAAAAATATGTATGATTAATTTTAATTGGAGTAAAAATTGTTGNGACTGTATTATCCCGTTGGGATCGTGCACTCGGGCATTACCCTGTTGGGGTCGTTTTTCTTTTCTTTTTGTCTCATTCTCCCCTTGGGAGATTTTAGTTTTCTTGTGTTATTTTGTGTTCCCGAGTATTACCCTTTTGGGGCCGGCTCTAGGCGATCCCTGGATCTGCCTCCCAGTTTTCTAGTCTTTGGTTGTACTATTCAGCCTTTGGCTGCGTTCTCTTCGCACTTTATGCGGTTTTTATTAATATAGTACATCTATCGTTTCGAGAAAAAAAATATATATTTTTTTCGAATTTTAAAATATATATAGATATATATTTATTTATATATATATTTAATATATATATTTAATATATATTAATATTTAAAATATATTAATATGTATACTAATTATTAGTTTAAAATTTTTTATTTAGGCTGATGAGTATGTTGCCGAGTTCGAGGGTTCTGGACCCCGACACACATCCACTCGTAATGTGAATGCTTCTGCTCGGTGGGAGAGGGAACGGATGCGCCTTCATGCTCGCACGGTACAGACTGCCCAGGCTGGTAGTTCGAGACATCTTGTTGCTCCGATACAGAGTGATCAGTAGTCTGGCCCACTCATGCCTCAGTCTGTCCCACTCATGCCTGTCAGTTCGAGTGGTCAGCAATCCTTGTCAGTGATGCCTAGCAGTTCTGGACGTCTCCCGACTATACGTATTGTTCATCGGGGGGACTCCATTGAGTCGACAGTTAGGAGTCCGGGGGATGATTATGATGATTATGATGATGACGACGACGACGAGCAGGCCTATGATGATGACGAGCAAACATATGATGATGACGAGCAGGCCTATGATGATGACTTTGATGCAGCTGAGCAGCCACAGACCCAGCCACAGGCACGTCCAGCTAAACGACTCGACCGAGTTGATCCTCCACGACAGGCTGGGGGCCGTTATACGAGCGCTGCCTCATCCTCAGGTAAAAATGATTTACGTATTTGTTGTTGTTTACCATTAGATATTATTTTATTTAATAATAGTGCATTATTGATACAATCAATCACAGTATGCCGTATATATATTGATTGTTCTATTATAATATAGGGGCGACCAGCAAACGCACTAAGTGTGACGACTGGCTTGTTAAAGCCCCAGTACCCAATGCCTTTGACGGGAGTGTTATCCCTAGTTTTCTAGGGCACGTAGCCTCCCGGATTTGGACTGGACATGTTAGTGGCACGTTGAAGTGCCAAAACAGGATGTCAGCGAACGGTGTGTTGAGGGAGTGGCTCGTACAGATGGCTGAGGCTCTGCGAGATCTGATCCGTCCGACCGGGCTGTCACATTTGGCGTCCAGCATGCATGACCACATCGACACTCCACTTATTTCAGCATTTTTGGAGCGCTGGCAGCCGGATACCAACTCGTTTCACCTGCCTTTTGGTGAAATGAGTATCATGTTGCACGACGTGAGGGCCATATTGGGGGTTCCTGTCGTCGGTGTGGTAGTCACAGGGGACCCCGACACCTTGACACAGCAAGCGCACTGCATGGAGATCCTGGGGGTGGACCAGGCAACGCTAATGGCGAACTTTTGGGGTCACGGCTCGGTGACGAATGAAGCCGTTTTTACTGCGTTGGAGAAGAATGGTGCAGGTCGGTCGGCTGAGCATGTGGCGATTGGCTGTCTGTGGGTGCTGCTCGCTACCACCTTGTTTACAGACAAGAGTGGTAACAGGGTCAGTCCCAAAATCCTGCACGAGATGATGGAGGACCTGCAGAGTGTTGTGACTTACTCGTGAGGCTCGGCCGCAATGGCATACCTATTCAGACATTTAGGTATGGCCAGCAGGGGGGAGTCGGGGGGAGTGGCGGGCTGTTTGACTCTGATGCAGTCCTGGATATACGAGTACTTCCCCACCTTCCGACCCGCCGGTTCGCGTATGGCCTCCGAGCCTGACAGCTTGGCCCGATCAGCCTTGTGGAGGACCCCCGTCCCAGATAACTCAGATAAGCGCCTCAAGCATTTCTGTAGGCAGCTTGACAGACTCACAGTCGCCGAGGTACGTTAAGTTATTTTAATACATTTACTTGAAAGTTATTTAGAATACTCGAATTGTTTGAATAAATGTTTTATGCAATTGTGAACAGGTAAACTGGCTGTCTTACGGCCCCAACCAACATTTGCTGAAGCCTAGGACCCTTTATTCCGGATGCCTTAGGTACCGGGATATTGTGGAGCCGTACATGCCTATGCGTTTCTTGCGTCAGTTGGGCTACGGCCAGACGATTCCTCCCCGCATGGATCATCCGATCATTGTATTTCGTGGTTGGAAGTCTAGGATGTACAGGGTTGAGAATGCAGCGGCCGCTGCAGTAGATCACTGGGATCAGTTCCCGCTACTGCATTCTGTACGCTTGTCTGATTTTACTCCCACCACCGCAGATGATCTAGGGGCGGCCCATGAGGACTACCAGCGATGGTATGAGCGTTATTCTCATCCTAGACTCTTGCCCGACAGTCAGGCGGACAACGAGGCTGTCCCTGCGTGCGCCAACACCGATTATGTAAGTCTTTTACTAAATTTTCATTAGTATTCGTTCATTACAATTTTTTTTTATATTTTAATTATGTGTATATATTTTCCTTGTGCTTTGTGTAGTGGGTCGGACGGTCCATGTCCCATTCATCAGATATGCATCGGGAGTTCGCGGCAGTTGCTCCTGATATGCAGAAAAATTGGCTCAGTTGAAGTTGGATTTCGACAGAGCGCAGTAGTGATGTAATAAATATTGTAACAAATTATTAGTAGAATTGTTTTTTTTTTTTTTAAGATTTTGTAACAAATTATTAGTAGAATTGTTTTTATTTTATTTTATTTGTGGTTAGTTAATTTTATTTTCATCTAAACAAAAAATTCTCCCAATTATATCACGTGAAACGGTAGACACGGCGACATATCACAATCTATCACTCGTAACGCATGAAAATAAAATTTAAAAAAAAACCGCAGACATAAGTCGAATATCACGATATATCAAATTCCAGCTGCAGTACGAATATCATGCCACAACTGGAACATGCTCTGGTACTGATACGGCCAATCTTTAACCGAAACATCTCGGTATTTCTCTCAAAAATAACACAAAGTCGGTAATGGAGAATCAGAACACAGATTCACACGAATGAAGTGCGCGTAGGAACCAAGATGACCTATGACGATCTCACAGTCAGGTCGTGTAGCCGTGGATGGTGCGTGGAGCAGGAATACCGTCATACTGGCCATGTCCATATTGTTATCGTTGGGACCATAGCCTAACAACACGACAACTGCATTAAACAGTGTAGCAATAGCAAAGAGGTCGCCCGTAGCATTCATCCAATGCTCCTCGCCACAAGGACCCCCGTCCCATCTTATACGAACGATTGCGACGTCGACCCCATCCCAATAAATGGAGCGTACAAATGAATGTTGGCTACAACCTCATTTGCAATATTTCTTCTTGCCACATCCCACTTCTGCTGATCCTTATAAATGTAACTCGCAACCACCAGAAATCCGCAGTTCCCGTCCGGCGTCACATCCAGATAACTCTATATGTAGCTGTGAACTACGTAGGGAATCCTACCACGATGTCGGTACTGAAAAAAATCCATCTCGAAAGTATCTATAATATCAGAATAATTTCACGTCACAATTTAGGTAATTGAATTTACAAACATAATTAGTCATCGTTCAGATAAAAAATAAAATTAAATTACCTGTCGGATCTTGAGACGATGAGCTTGTCGGGGCACACGAAGAAGTGCTTGTACGACCCACCGGACGACCTCTTTCCCTGTAGTCCCACATCGACGGAGCACACAAAGAAGTGCTCTTACGCCCCGGCGAACGACCTATTTCCGTGTACCCCGATTGCGATGGAGCACACGAAGAAGTGCTTTTACGCCCCGCCGTACGGCCTCTTTCACTGTACTCCCATAACGATAGATCGCGTTTTGTTGAATTTTTATTCTTGAGCAGACCTCTGGGATTTTCCTTCACTGCAGGTTTTGTGTATCCTTGTTGATCAGGGTGAAATTGAGAGTCGATGAGATGGTTCAGGTACCGTACAGTCGCAGGACCGGTCGCTTCAACCTCCTCGGCAAGCCTCCGAAAATAATCATGATCAGTCCATCCAATCGCCGATGCACTCTGCTGACCTGTCTGACCGCGCGTCGCGACGCGACAAATTTAAATTTATAATTTTCCTCAACTAACCTCTACTAACTAGTAGTAGTGGCGAGTAAGGGTCAATCCCACGAGGAGTAGGAACTAAATCGTGATAATTTTGTATCAATTGAATTAAAACTAAGAAAGCACTAAAGAGGGGGGGATTCGTTTTATAAAAATAAAAATAACGAAATAAAATAAAGTAAAATCAAATAAAATGAGAGAAGTCCAGTTTTCGGTTCAGTTATCACCCAATCTCAATCTACCTCTAATTAATTTTGACGCTTTCTCTAGATTGCTAATGAATTACCAACCCTAGCTAACAACAAGCTCTGTTAACCGAATTTTCCCTTACCGAATATTTAATCGAAATAGGCTCTTCGACTAAACCTAACTAGTAGACAACCTAGAATAAGCTCTCCAGATTTAATACACTAGCAGCATTAATTTCTAGGAAAATAGGCCAGTCTAAGCAATGGACGCACAAGCTCGGACCATTTAACTTATGCTCACGTTACCCTAGAGATGCACGACCCCTAGTTTACTACTAACGAAACAAGACAATAACAATTTTGGATTAAAGTCTCGAATCTAGCAATTAAACTATGAATATTCAACCTAGCTGGCCAAACTAAATCAAACACTCATAATTCATAAACATTAAACACAGATAGCATGAATCAACTCATCAATAAAAATAAATACGGCGTCTTAATTAACCAACGATAAAATAATCGATCATTCAATTCATAGACAAATCGAATTTAGGGTTCAAACATCCCCTTAAACTGGATAAAAATCCTAGCCGAACATACTAATAAAAATAAATGATAGATAGATAAAAGATAGAGAATAAGATCTCCCTCGTGTACGAGTGCGGCTTTCCTCCGCGTGTCTAGCCTCTTTTCCAAGTCGTGCGTGTTCTCTAGAGCCTCTGTACGAGTTTTTTTCTTTCTGTCTGCGTATCTCAGCCTTTTCTTCTCTCTTCTCGGCGTTTTTCCCAGAAAATACTCCCAGGCAATGTGTGTCTTTTAAGCTCATGGCTCTTTTTTTCCAAGCAAATAATTGGCCTCAACAATTAATTCCCACTAAACAAAAATTTTCCTTCAATTCAATTTTGCTGCTGTGTGCGTGGCGTGAGTATTTGGGCTCTTCAATTTCCTTAATTTTGGGCCCATTTTCTTAATGTGCTGTGAAATTAGGCCTTAATTGATCTGACTCACGAGAGCTCCGATCCTATATTTCGCTATCCACAAAAATACTCCAATATGCTGAAACAACACATAAAATATCAAATAAAATAAATCAATCAAAATAATAAATAAGTCAAAAAATATATAAAGTGCGAATAAATTAAGCATATAAAAATAAATTATTAAATATATAAAATATGCACATTTTTCGACCTATCAAATCTCCCCAAACTTAAACTGTTGCTTGTCCCCAAGCAATTTAGAACTATAAGCACATGTATAGATGGATGTAAACAAGTACGTGGAATATTTGCTCAGGTCCTCACACATCTCAGATAATGTATAGATACAACTTCCCAAATTAATAACCCCGGACTCGAAATGAAATCATCTTTAGAACGCCAACAATCAAATATCAATTCAGTGAATTACCGCAGCTCATCAATCTCTTCACCGAGTATACCAATCATGCAACTAACGACATCCCTTTCTTTGCCAACCGGTTTAGTTCCTCTTCACTTCTAGCCAGAAATCAAAAGTCTCGATTTTTTTTTTTTTTTTTTTTGGAACAATACATGGTTTACGTGTTTATTTGACTTTTTTTTTTCCGAGACAATCAACTCCCAACTTTCCACGTCAAGTTACCTCACACAATCGACATTAAGCAGAATAGTCACCAGCACATTTCAAGAATATAAATAGTTCAAGACCAACTAACTACAAATAAAACACATAAATGTCAACCGTCATGTCTTTGTCCCTCAAATGACAACACTTCAAGAATTTAACCAGAAACCATTAACCCGAGTCATCATAACTAGCATAATATTTCAACAGACACTCAAATCATCATCGCAAAATTCCACATACAAGTAAGCTCATACCCAAACAAATCAAAAGAGTATATAAAATAATCCACCACATAAACATTTCACACTAATACACCTCCCCAAACTTAGAGTTTGCACAAATAAAAGAGCTCAAAAAGAGGTAAAATGAAAGAGTTCACCTTATCCAAGAGAGGAAGTCGCGTCGCACACCATTGGGTTGTCTCCCAACAAGCGCCTTTTTTTATTGTCGTTGGCTCGACTTATTGCTCCTCTTTCTTCAAGCGGTCCATGGCGGCTTCATAGCTGACCTCAAAGGAGGCATGAACCTTGCAGCTCCATGCTTATGAAGTATCCCCTCGTCCCGTGTCGGATGCTTAACCGGGTCTTTTCTCATAGGCAGTGAATCGTCATGACAAAAGATTAGCCCGGGATCATGGATAAGAGGGAAAATCTCAGGCACTTCAAGGATGTAAGGCTCTTGATTTTCAACATGCTCGGTTGCTGGTTGTTTGAACTTGGATAGAAGAGATTGATTTTCAGTCATTCTCGAGGCAATTGTTGGAGCTTTTACGTCATTTTCACCTTCGAGTGGGTTGTTATCGGGGGCCTCGATAGCAGTAGTAAATGCTACAAGGTTTTTATTGGGGGGGCCGGTAACAGCGAAAATTTGCTCCTCATCGCCTTCTTCTTCATTCTCTTCGTCGCTTCGATCGTTTATCGGCTCAAAGCTAACTTCGTCCAGCACCTCAAGCTCCGTGTTGCTGCTCATCCTAAGCTCTCCGTCATCATCGTGGCTGGCTTCGGCTAGCCGACTTTTGGCTCGGGCATCCAATTCGCTCAATACATCTCCAAGCTTTTTGCTAATAGCCATCAAAGAATTTTGACACTCCTCAAATAAGTTCAACAAAGATGGACTAGCCTCTTGTTCAAGCGAAGATTTTGAAAAATAATGTGAGCCTCCATATTGGAATTGAGATTCGTCGTGCTCATAAATAGGCTCATACGATCGGGAGTATTGTGGATTTTCATAGAACGAATTTCCACAATCGCCCCAACCATAATGATCCTCATCAAAATTTGAATAAGCCTATTCCTCTCGTCGATACCAATCTCTCTCGGTAGCTCTACGTGCACCATAACTCTCGAACAAAAACGGACAATCATCGATGACGTGTCGTGTGGTATGACATAGACGATATGGTCTCCTTAAACCTTTACGAACACTCTCAATGGCTTCTTGGATCATAGCAGATATCCTAGCCTCACGATGTTGGTCTCTTATTTCCCTCCTTTTCATTTCATAATACGAACCGTAAGCGTAAACACAATCTGGGCTCCAATACGCATCCATTAATAACGAGTACCACCTGCAAAAGAAAATAAAAAAAGGGATTAAAAGAGTCAAAAAAATAAAATAAAACTAATTTAACTACCTAATTCAATTAACACTACAAAAAATCACAACTCAATTGCGCCACCCCCCGGCAACGGCGCCAAAATTTGACCGCGCGTCGCGACGCGGCAAATTTAAATTTATAATTTTCCTCAACTAACCTCTACTAACTAGTAGTAGTGGCGAGTAAGGGTCGATCCCACGAGGAGTAGGAACTAAATCGTGATAATTTTGTATCAATTGAATTAAAACTAAGAAAGCACTAAAGAGGGGGGGATTGGTTTTATAAAAATAAAAATAACGAAATAAAATAAAATAAAATCAAATAAAATGAGAGAAGTCCAGTTTTTGGTTCAGTTATCACCCAATCTCAATCTACCGTTAATTAATTTTGACGCTTTCTCTAGATTGCTAATGAATTATCAACCCTAGCTAACAACAAGCTCTGTTAACTGAATTTTTCCTTACCGAATATTTAATCAAAATAGGCTCTTCGACTAAACCTAACTAGTGAACAACCTAGAATAAGCTCTCTAGATATAATACACTAGCAGCATTAATTTCTAGGAAAATAGGTTAGTCTAAGCAATGGACGCACAAGCTCGGACCATTTAACTTATGATCACGCTACCCTAGAGATGCACGACCCCTAGTTTACTACTAACGAAACAAGACAATAACAATTACGGATTAAAGTCTCGAATCTAGCAATTAAACTATGAATATTCAACCTAGCTGGCCAAACTAAATCAAACACTCATAATTCATAAACATTAAACACAGATAGCATGAATCAACTCATCAATAAAAATAAATACGGCGTCTTAATTAACCAACGATAAAAAAAATAGATCATTCAATTCATACAAAAATCGAATTTAGGGTTCAAACATCCCCTTAAACTGGATAAAAATCCTAGCCTAACATACTAATAAAAATAAATGAGAGATAGATAAAAGAGAGAGAATAAGATCTCTCTCGTGTACGAGTGCGACTTCCCTCCGCGTGACTAGCCTATTTTCCAAGTCGTGCATGTTCTCTAGAGCCTCTGTACGAGTTCTTTTTTTTTCTGCCTGCGTATCTCAGCCTTTTCTTCTCTCCTCTCGACGTTTTTCCCAAAAAATACTCCCAGGCAATGTGTGTCTTTTAAGCTCACGGCTCTTTTTTTCCAAGCAAATAATTGGCCTCAACAATTAATTCCCACTAAAAAAAAAATTTCCTTCAATTCAATTCTGCTGCTGTGTGCGTGGCGTGAGTATTTGGGCTCTTCAATTTCCTTAATTTTGGGCCCATTTTTTTAATGTGCTGTGAAATTAGGCCTTAATTGATCTGACTCACGAGAGCTCCAATCCTATATTTCGTTATCCACAAAAATACTCCAATATGCTGAAAAACAACACATAAAATATCAAATAAAATAAATCCATCAAAATAATAAATAAGTCGAAAAATATATAAAGTGCGAATAAATTAAGCATATAAAAATAAACTATTAAATATATAAAATACTCACATTTTTCGACCTATCAAATCCGTACCAAAAATTTAAAGAATTATACAATATGCTCTATCAAAAATTCTATAAATGAAACAATACGTGGAGTAAAAAAAAAAAACAAAATTTAGGAGAAAAAAAATGTTGAGCATGATGTTCTATAGATTTATTAATCTCGCAATTATACCTGGCTGCTTCACCTCTAGTGTGCTCCAGAAGCTGTGGATGTCGTCGGTCGTAATATCTCTACGTACAGTGTGTGCCTCCCTTAGCTCACAGGCACAAGGAAGTCCATGAGTGTATTTTAGTACACAATCGCAGCGCTCCGAAACATCTTTGCCGAAGTCTCGCATGTTCTGAAGCTCATCATTCAATATATCAATACAGTAATGGGAGACCCGCAGTGTCAACTGCTTGAAAGGGAATCCCCTGTAGCCCGTACTCAGCCTAAGTCTCGAAGACTCCAGCGTCTCCCTGGTAATACATTACATAACATTAGACCCAATTAAAATTTATAATTAATGGATTAATACACAGTCTTACTGTATAAATTAAAGAATATACCTGACTTTAGTCAATTGAGAGTCAATCTCCTTGTCAATCTTCTCCCAAACCGTGTCGAGCGAACCGGTAGACGTGTTAAGCCACCGCTTCAACGTAGCGTGGGAACTCTCCACCCTACACAACGTTTTGTTGCAAAAATGTAAGACAGTGTCCGTCCACACTTTGACAAACTTCTCCTTGTGCATTAGCCATGTCTGATCCACATATTCCAGCACACGAGGAAACGACGCGTATGTAACAGCCAAATCAGTTACGGCAGTTTTGTATTGGTCCCACGTGTTCGCCTCGACAACCTTCTTCCACTTGTCGTGCGTGAACTTCTACGTGAAGTTCTTATTTTTATTTGTGCTTGTCGACGTTAATTGATAGACCCTGTCTTCCACATCCTTGTTGATGTGCCACGTGTAGAGGAAGTGGGGCATCGTTGGAAAATTTCTCTGAATAGGAGTAATCAACCCCAACTCCCTGTCACTGACAATGACTGAAGGATGTACATCAGGCTCTATCAGAAGTCTCAACCGCTGTAGGACCCAGTCATAGCTGTACTCGGTCTCGTCCTTGATAATTGCATAAGCAATTAAGAAATTCTTGTTGCACGGCATCATTCCAACCATCTCAACCAACGGCATGTGGTACCTGTGCAAATGAAAGCAGCAAGAGGAAAAAACACAGAATCAAAAAACTTACTCAAACATACTATTCTAAGATTCACATTATATTGCTATTTATAACGTAATGTAACTTACCTGTTGGTTTTGTACGTGGAATCTATACCGACATAGCAGTAATATGTCCAGAATAGATTGGCTGCTCCTGGATGCGACATGAACACACGTGTCAACTGCTGTGTGTCCGGGTCAACATCTATGTAAATTAAGTACTTGCTGCCCCTAGCCAAATGCAGAAGCTGGCCAACAACATCTCTACCCTCCATACGGTCTTTTCGCAATTGACCTCTATAGTTATACACTTGTCGGCAAGTAGCGTTGTCCACAGGGTTTTTCTCCTGAATTGCAGCCAAAATTACTCCCGGTCTTGCCTGAGCATCAGTCATATCATGGACAATCTCTTTGGATGAATCGCTGAGTCGGTTCATCTGTCGATGACCCTCGGGATGCACATCCAAAGCATGATTATGAAATCCCTTCTCGTCTTCTAAAGGAAGCCAGATACTTCATTTTTTGGAATTTGCTTCAAATTTGACTTTTATCAGAAAATGGCAGCCAGTAAATTTAGTCTTCGAACGTCTAAAAACAGCATTCACAAGATTTCCTAGTTTTCCTGCCTTGCCTCTGTAACGTTTCCCTCGATGACACCTCAACGTCCGAACCATTCCATCTTTTTCGTGTCTCGAGATGACCAATTCGAAATTCCATATCATTGCAATATCTTTTGCCCATTCAATAGCTTCCTCATGACTATCAAATAGCTCATTTGTAGCAAAACAAGATCGGTAATCTTCGCCGTCTCCTCCAAAATCTTCGAGTGGCACCTGCAATATGTTACGATGTATGTTAATAATTTTACAAAATAATATAATAGTAATTTGTAACTTATTATATAATCAATTCTAAGTGATGTCATAGAGCTCCCAAGAGAGAGATGAGAGAAAATTAAAAAGAAAATAGCTATTCCCAAAGTGGGAAAGTGAAAAATAAAATCTAGATGATGCAATTACAAAAGACCTAAATGTATTTATAGTCCAGCTCAAAACACGCACTAATCTCACGCACATTTACTAAGGGACTCTCTCGAGCTCGCCGGGAAAGCCGCTGGTCGCGGGCACGAGGTGGCACGAGTGCGGCGCGAGGAAACTCCATACTGTCGATACCGCGGATGAGCTCGCGTGCGCGGACGTGCAAGAGGGACAATCTCGAGCTCGCGGATTGGGCCAAGGGGCGCGGGCACGGGGAAGTCGGTACTCGCGAGGTCGCGGGGCGGCTCGCGTAGTCGTGAGTGTGGCGGCGCTGGGCAGGGATCCTTCGTGAGGCACGGACTTAAGCTCGAGGTTGCGAGTGGCACGAGGACAAGACTCTCTGCGAGGTCGCGAGTCGAGGGCCGAAGTCGCGAGTGTGGGCCGGCTTTGTAGCTTGGGATCGACACGGCTCGAAATACTCGAAATGGCTCGAAACTTCTCGAAAATGACTCGGAGAACATGGAAATCTCGTCTCTCGGGATGCGTCTCGACTCTTCTCATCATTCTCGGAATAAACCTGAAAATATACCCAAGAGCACGGAAAAGTACGCCAAAAACAAAGAATAAAAAGAAAGACATAGAAACACACGAAATACGATAAAATGGACCGGTCGACACTAAAACGAACCTAAAAAGACTAAACTGAAGGACATAAAACACACAAAAATAAGCACAAAAACACAATAAACACTCCAGCCGCTTCAGAGTTCAAAGGGGAGAAGTTCCTTCTTGACCGCCAAAAGAAGTATCTTCAAGGCATGTGGCACGACCTCCGTGACAAGGTCATGATGACTCCTATCAACTCCTTGTCTTCCATAAAAGAAGACGTGTCACTCGTTTTTTGTGCCATGAGGCAATGTGACAAGTTTGACTTTTCCACTATCGAGAACTCACTGAAGGTTTTGTTTGACAACGCCGACTCTTATGATGGAGTACGATCTAAATCTTCGGAGAAGGCGACGAAGGAACATATTGCTCAACAGCTGGCCGAGGCTAAAGATCGTCTTTGTGAAGATAAGGCGAAGGAGCATATTGAATCAAATAAAGTGAAGTCTACTCAGGATGAGCTAAAGCGAGTCACGGAAGAGCTTGAGCAGTTGAAGATGAAGGCAGAAACACTATCCCAGACATTGAAGCAACAACAGGAGTCACTAGACAGTGCCAAGGCCAAAGTGAATTTAACTCAAGAGGAGATCCTAGTGCTCCACCATTGGATGAAGAAGTGGTCGAACAATTGAAGATGTTGAAGTCAAATTTGAGGGCGACTAAAGAGAAGCTAGGAAGCTTGAATCCTTTTGCTTAGACATGCTTGCGACTCTTTTGCTTATTCCTTCATGTAATAAGATTCAAGGTTATGGAATGGAATGATTTGTTTCTTTTCACATCATGCAATCTCGAACATTAACATTTGTTGCACTTCATTTCCTCGCCAAATCAATCAAATTTGACTAAATTAGGAGACGAATATAATTTACGACTGAACTTAAAAAATATCTAAGCTGCCTACGTACCTTTAAAAGGATCAAGTCATAACGTAGTTCAAAGTAACATGAATTTGTTTATGGGGTGTCGTGCACAGTTTATACTCATGCGGGCCAAGAGTGACAATTCTTTAACTACTTTAGACAAAGTAAAGTATTACGTTTAACCACATAACACCTTAGTGGGAGAATCAACATTTTAACCACATATATTCACATTTGTGGAGAATTTAGCAGTTTAATCACATGCAATTTTTGGTGATTACCGTTCACAGTTTAGACTCATAATTTGAGCATGTTTTGTTACTTTTTTTTTTTTTTTTTAATTTTGATCACAAAATCAAGGAATCTAAAAGAAGTGTGTTTTACAAGGCAGTTACTAATTTAATGAGACAATTAAGTATACTAGTATAGTACCCGTGCGACGCACGGGATCATTTATTACCTACTTACTTTTTAAATGGTATTTTTTTACTTAAATTCTCTCATTACATTAAAAATATCATGGAAATGAAATTTATATATTATTTAACACTTTCTTATGTACAACATTCTTAGTTTAATTCTTTGGCACGTAAAATACTACATGAGTATTCAAATTTTATCTAAAATTGCGTATTATTAGTTATTAGTTAACAAATTAGGTTTTTTAAAAACATTAAGGGATCTTATTTATTAAAAAAAATTCTAGTAGAAAAAAAGTAGAGATTTTTTAGGATTTTCATGCCATTTCTTTTTAAATCTCATTCAAAATTTTAATTAAGAAAAATTTAAAAGAAACCGAATTTTCTTACCAATACACCAATTTATTTACCAAACAAATTGATCCGAATATTTGGTTAAAACAAAGTAAAAAGAACGATCAGTTTTTCCTAAAATGCAACTGAATTTTTTCTAACATTACACTGCCTTTTTTATCAAACAAATTGTATTGAAATTAATTCTAATAAAAAAACAGAATATTTTGTTAAGATTTATGAAACTGTTTCTTTCCTACAAAAATTGATATGATCTCAACAAAAAAAATTGATATGAACTCACCAAAATTTCGGTAAAATATGGTTAATAAAAAACATAAGAATACAAAAAAATCGATGCATTCAAATTTTGAGATTTTCCATTGTAAAAGTTGCACACAATTTTAAAATTAATTTTATTTTTTTTGCTAAATAATTGGATAAAAGGTTTGACTTTAAATATCATAGATGAACTGTGATATAGCCATATGAAGATATACCGGCCCAAAGGTTCTCTACTCGACCGGGTAGAGGCTCAAACCGTTCGACATGTCGACATGCACCCATCGGTCAGGGTGAAGTTGAGAGTCGATGAGATGGTTCAGGTACCGTACAGTTGTAGGATCGGCCGCTTCAACCTCCTCGGCAAGCCTCCGAAAATAATCATGATCAGTCCATCCACTCGCCGATGCACTCTGCTAACCTGTCCGTACCGAAAATTTAAAGAATTATAGAATATGCTCTATCAAAATTTCTATAAATGAAACAATACGTGGAGTTAAAAAAAAATAAACAAAATTTAGGAGAAAAAAAATGTTGAGCATGATGTTCTATAGATTTATTAATCTCGCAATTATACCTGGCTGCGTCACCTCTAGTGTGCTCCAGAAGCTGTGGATGTTGTCGGTCGTAATATCTCTACGTACAATGTGTGCCTCCCTTAGCTCACAGGCACAAGGAAGTCCATGAGTGTATTTTAGTACACAATCGCAGCGCTCCGAAACATCTTTGCCGAGTCTCGCATGTTCTGAAGCTCATCATTCAATATATCCATATAGTAATAGGAGACCCGAGTGTCAACTGCTCGAAAGGGAATCCCCTGTAGCCCATACTCAGCCTAAGTCTCGAAGACTCCAGCGTCTCCCTGGTAATACATTACATAACATTAGACCCAATTAAAATTTATAATTAATGCATTAATAACACAGTCCTACTGTATAAATTAAAGAATATACCTGACTTTAGTCAGTTGAGAATCAATCTCCTTGTCAATCTTCTCCCAAACCGTGTCGAGCGAACCGGTCGACGTGTTAAGCCACTGCTTCAACATAGCGTGGGAACTCTCCACCCTACACAACGTTGTTTTGCCAAAATGTAAGACAGTGTCCGTCCATACTTTGACAAACTTCTCCTTGTGCACTAGCCATGTCTGATCCACATATTCCAGCACACGAGGAAACACCGCGTATGTAACAGCCAAATCAGTTACAGCAGTTTTGTATTTGTCCCACGTGTTCGCCTCGACAACCTTCTTCCACTTGCCGTGCGTGAACTTCTACGCGAAGTTCTTATTTTTATTTGTGCTTGTCGACGTTAATCGATAGACCCTGTCTTCCACATCCTTGTTGATGTGCCACGTGTAGAGTAAGTGGGGCGTCGTCAAAAAATTCCTCTGAATAGGAGTAATCAACCCCAACTCCCTGTCACTGACAATGACTGAAGGATGTACATCAGGCTCTATCAGAAGTCTCAACCACTGTAGGACCCAGTCATAGTTGTACTCGGTCTCGTCCTTGATAATTGCATAAGCAATTAAGAAATTCTTGTTGCACGGCGTAATTCCAACCATCTCAACCAACGGCATGTGGTACCTGTGCAAATGAAAGCAGCAAGAGGAAAAAACACAGAATCAAAAAACTTACTCAAACATACTATTTTAAGATTCACATTATATTGCTATTTATAACGTACTGTAACATACCTGTTGGTTTTGTACGTGGAATCTATACCGACATAGCAGTAATATGTCCGGAATAGACTGGCTTCTCCTGGATGCGACATGAACACACGTGTCAACTCCTGTGTGTCCGGGTCAACATCTGTGTAAATTATGTACTTGCTGCCCCTAGCCAAATGCAGAAGCTGGCCAACAACATCTCTACCCTCCAGACGGTCTTTTCGCAATTGACCTCTATAGTTATACACTTGTCGGCAAGTAGCATTGTCCACAGGGTTTTTCTTCTGAATTACAGCCAAAATTACTCCCGGTCTTGCCTGAGCATCAGTCATATCACGGACAATCTCTTTGGATGAATCGCTGAGTCGGTTCATCTGTCGATGACCCTCGGGATGCACATCCAAAGCATGATTATGAAATCCCTTCTCGTCTTCTAAAGGAAGCCAGATACTCCATTTTTTGCAATTTGCTTCAAATTTGACTTTTATCAGAAAAGGGCAGCCAGTAAATTTAGTCTTCGAACGTCTCAAAACAGCATTCACAAGATTTTCTAGTTTTTCTGCCTTGCCTCTGTAATGTTCCCCTCGATGACACCTCAACGTCCGAACCATTCCATCTTTTTCGTGTCTCGAGATGACCAATTCGAAATTCCATATCATTGCAATGTCTTTTGTCCATTCAATAGCTTCCTCATGACTATCAAATAGCTTATCTGTAGCTAAACAAGATTGGTAATCTTCGCCGTCTCCTCCAAAATCTTCGAGTGGCACCTGCAATATGTTACGATGTATGTTAATAATTTTACAAAATAATGAATTATAACTTCTCTCAAAATAATAATAGTAATTTGTAATTTATTATATAATTAATTCTAAGTGATGTCATAGAGCTCCCAAGAGAGAGATGAGAGAAAACTAAAAAGAAAATAGCTATTCCTAAAGTGGGAAAGTGAAAAATAAAATCTAGATGATGCAATTACAGAAGATCAAAATGTATTTATAGTCCAGCTCAAAACACGCACTAAGCTCACGCACATTTACTAAGGGACACTCTCGAGCTCGCCGGGAAATCCGCTGGTCGCGGGCACGAGGTGGCATGAGTGCGGCGCGAGGAAACTCCATACTCTCGATACCACGGATGAGCTCGCTTGCGCGGACGTGCAAGAGGGACACTCTCGAGCTCGCGGATTGGGCCGAGGGGCGCAGGCGCGAGGAAGTCAGTACTCGCGAGGTCGCGGGGCGGCTCGCGTAGTCGTGAGTGTGGCGGTGCTGGGCAGGGATCCTTCGTGAGGCGCGGACTTAAGCTCGAGGTCGCGAGTGGCACGAGGACAAGGCTCTCCGCAAGGTCGCGGGTCGAGGGGCGAAGTCGCGAGTGTGGGCCAGTTTTGTAGCTTAGGCTTGATGGTTCGAAATGGCTCAAAACTTCTCGAAAATGACTCAGAGAACTTGGGAATCTCGTCTCTCGGGATGCGGCTCGACTCTTCTCATCATCCTCGGAATAGACCTGCAAATATACCCAAGAGCACGGAAAAGTACGCCAAAAACAAAGAATAAAAAGAAAGACATAGAAACACACGAAATACGATAAAATGGACCGGTCGACACTAAAACGAACCTAAAAAGACTAAACTAAAGCACATAAAACACACAAAAATAAGCACAAAAACACAATAAACACTCCAGCCGCTTCAGAGTTCAAAGGGGAGAAGTTCCTTCTTGACCGCCAAAAGAAGTATCTTCAAGGCATGTGGCACGACCTCCGTGACAAGGTCATGATGACTCCTATCAACTCCTTGTCTTCCATAAAAGAAGACGTGTCACTCGTTTTTGGTGCCACGAGGCAATGTGACAAGTTTGACTTTTCCACTATCGAGAACTCACTGAAGGTTTTGTTTGACAACGCTGACTCTTATGATGGAGTACGATCTAAATCTTCGAAGAAGGCGACGAAGGAACATATTGCTCTACAGCTGGCCGAGGCTAAAGATCGTCTTTGTGAAGATAAGGCGAAGGAGGATATTGAATCAAATAAAGTGAAGTCTACTCAGGATGAGCTAAAGCGAGTCACGGAAGAGCTTGAGCAGTTGAAGATGAAGGCAGAAACACTATCCCATACATTGAAGCAACTGTTAGTGTTATATACTGAAAGCTTGGCTTTGCATGATATTACACATTTACCCTTTATGAATGAGAATCATGTTAGATTAAACAAGTTCTACGTTCTGTTGTTCTGCACTTAGATAGGGTGGGTCGTCATCGGGCGAACCGAAGATCACTCTATCAGTCACTTGCGAACAAGAATAGTTGTTCACAACCTAGATGGACATGAACACCCCATCCGAACGGTTGTAGTGTCAACTGTACAGTTTGTCTTGACTGATTAGTTGCACTAGTACATTTATGTATTGAACAGGATCCCAGAGAGGAGAAGTTCATTTTGATCGTCGTAAATGAACTAGGCCTCGGTTAATTACTGCGTTCTCTTAACCCGTAAGATATTAAACAGGCAGATATATATAATATATATTACTTTGAATCACATGGGTGAGGTTCAGTTCGCTGGATTAATATTCCTACTGTTTTGGATAATATTATTATATATAGGATGTGCTGTTAGGATATTTACGGTCACTATGTGCGTTAGTTTGATGATGTCCCCGGAGTGAGTTCATGAAGGATTGTTATGCGAAACCCTGCAGGTGGATTAAATTCCGGCATAATAAGAATGTGATGAACGAGCGCTAGCTTCGGTGAAATAATAATAAATTAATTAATTCTTGATTGTCAGTAATCGAATTAATTAATGGACATTATATCTTAAACGTGGGGAGGTAAATCGAGTAATTATTATTGGAGTCTCAAATGTAATTTGGGCTAGGGAAAGGGAGTGCAATCATATAATGTTGGTGGCCCATTAATATTATTTAATTAATTAGAGGAGTGGGTTTGGCCCACAGTTAGTCTAATTAATTAAGGAGCCCTTTTCCTAATCTCCTTAGGGTCCCTACTGTAGCTCTATATATACATCATTAAGCTCATGAGAAGAGAACAGAAGTCTCATTCTCACGTGAAACACGCCTCTCTCTCTAGATCTCATTCGAGCTTTATCTTCTTCTTGTTGCTCCACTGGTACAAGTTGAAGAAGGGTGTATTGAGTAATACAGTAGAAGATCTGTAGGTAAACCGAGACGAAATATATTTTGATCTACAGAACTAACCGGAAGTCCGATTGAGACGTACAGTATACCCAGACGACCGTCTCGACGAGAGCTTTCCATCGCCGCTGAGATCGCCGGACGCGCCCTCACGCGCCGCCGGAATCTCCCAGGCTGTAAGTTTCGTTTTGATCTGTTTGCATCCGTTTGATCCGATTTTGATCTGATCTTGTTCCTGCAACCCAAGACGCGTGTTGCGGTCAATCAATTGCGGTCAACCGTTCGTGGTCAACCAGATCTACATAAATTTTAAGCCGTAAGTTCTCTACGTCAAACCTTTAGATCCGCTGCGCATAGGTTTACGTTTGCTATTGAATTCGTGACTTGTACATAACGAGATCCTCACAGATCCCAACAGCAACAACAGGAGTCACTCGACAGTGCCAAGGCCAAGGTGAATTTAACTCAAGAGGAGATCCTTGTCATCAGCAGTGCTCCACCATTGGGTGAAGAAATGGTCGAACAATTGAAGATGTTGAAGTCAAATTTGAGGGCGACTAAAGAGAAGCTAGGAAGCTTGAATCCTTTTGCTTAGACATGCTTGCGACTCTTTTGCTTATTCCTTCATGTAATAAGATTCAAGGTTATGGAATGGAATGATTTGTTTCTTTTCGCATCATGCAATCTCGAACATTAACATTTGTTGCACTTCATTTCCTCGCCAAATCAATCAAAATTGACTAACTTAGGAGACAAATATAATTTACGACTGAACTTAAAAAATATCTAAGCTGCCTACGTACCTTTAAAAGGATCAAGTCATAACGTAGTTCAAAGTAACATGAATTTATTTATGGGGTGCGTGCACAGTTTATACTCATGCGGGCCAAGAGTGACTATTCTTTAACTACTTTAGACAAAATAAAGTATTACGTTTAACCACATAACACCTTAGTGGGAGAATCAACAGTTTAACCACGTATATTCACATTTGTGGAGAATTTAGCAGTTTAATTACATGCAAAGGTTTTTGGTGATTACCGCTCACAGTTTAGACTCATAATTTGAGCATGTTTTGTTACTTTTTTTTTTTTAATTTTGATCACAAAATCAAGGAATCTAAAAGAAGTGTGTTTTACTAGGCAGTTACTAATTTAATGAGACAATTACGTATACTAGTATAGTACCCGTGCGACGCACGGGATCATTTATTACCTACTTACTTTTTAAATGGTATTTTTTTATTTAAATTGTCTCATTACATTAAAAATATCATGGAAATGAAATTTATATATTATTTAACACTTTCTTATGTACAACATTCTTAGTTTAATTCTTTGGCACGTAAAATACTACATGAGTTTTCAAATTTTATCTAAAATTGCGTATTATTAGTTATTAGTTAACAAATTACGTTTTTTAAAAACATTAAGGGATCTTATTTATTAAACAAAATTCTAGTAGAAAAGAAGTAGAGATCTTTTAGGATTTTCATGCCATTTCTTTTTAAATCTAATTCAAAATTTTGATTAAGAAAAATTTAAAAGAAACCGAATTTACTTACCAATACACCAATTTATTTACCAAACAAATTGATCCGAATATTTGGTTAAAACAAAGTAAAAAGAACGATCAGTTTTTCCTAAAATGCAACCGTATTTTTTCTAACATTACAATGCTTTTTTTATCAAACAAATTGAATTGAAATTAATTCTAATAAAAAATCGGAATATTTTGTTAAGATTTATGCAACTGTTTCTTTCCTACAAAAATTGATATGATCTCAACAAAAAAAAATGATATGAACTCACCAAAATTTCGGTAAAACATGGTTAATAAAAAACATAAGAATACAAAAAAATCAATGCATTCAAATTTTGAGATTTTCTATTGTAAAAGTTGTACACAATTTTAAAATTAATTTGATTTTTTTTTGCTAAATAATTGGATAAAGTTTGACCTTAAATATCAAAGATGAACTGTGATATAGCCATATGAAGATATACCGGCCCAAAGGTTCTCTACTCGACCGGGTAGAGGCTCAAACCGATCGACATGTCGACATGCACCCGTCGACATGTTCAAGTCGACTTCCTCCAGGACGATTCTTAACAAGATTGATGATGAGAAACGGCATATCCCATACAAGTCGACTTGTAGAAGTCGACATAGTTCAGTCGACCTTCTTGAGGTCGGCGTCTACCTAAGAAGATCAACAAGAGCGTAGCCTCCGAATAACCAGAAGATCCGGGGTCGACTCGTTCATACTCGATGTCGACTCCTTGTACCTCGAGTCGAGAGGCATTCGGATGATTCCACACACTTGGTATGTTTCTTGGAACCTCTTGTCCCTCAATGGATAAGAAAGAATCTTGAGATGACTCAGCAAGAAGAGACGAACCGACCGGGGCAATTTAGACCTTTTAGGTCCACCGACTTGGGCATTTCAGGAACTTCAAGTAAGTATTCACTCCTATATAAAGGAGATGAGGTATCCCTAAACCGTAACTCTCATTCTCTCCACTCTCCCCATAGCTGCTGCGCAACCTCTCTTCATCACTCTCATACTGACTTGAGCGTCGGAGGCTCTACGCCGGAAACACCTCCGGCGTTGAGTTTTTGTAGGTATTCTCGCGGTCTAGCAACGATTCAGAGGCAGTTCAAGCAGATCTGAGCTCTAACCCATCGGTTGTCTTCAGATCTAGAAGTAGACCCATCATATTGGTGCCGTCTGTGGGGAGTTCTTGAAGGAAGTAAGAGCTTCACACCTAGCTCCGATCTGTTTGCTGATGGCCGAGAAGGAAGGTTTGCAGAGGAACTTGAATGAGGAGTTTAGGGGAGCATGGACGGACAAGAGGCCATCACCATTTTCCACCCCTAGACACCCAGTGATGCATATGATGGGAATGCCACCATTTGGAGGGCCTCCACCACCGGGGTTGACTCTGGGTGGAGAAACACCCGTCACTCCACCCGGAGTGAAGATGCAAGTGTTGACCCAGATAGGAACAAGTCAAAACCCTAATCAGGATGCTGGAGAGAAGGAACCAACGGAGATGTCTCGACGCGAGGGGAAGCAAATCCAGGAGGTACCGGAGCCGACACAAGCACAACCCCGCGTCGAGGAACAGATGATGACGATGACGAGAGCTGAGATGCAAAAAATGATCGTTGAAGCGGTGGCCGCCCTAATGAAGCAGGTAGTGCGAGTCGAGCAGGCTCCGCGAGTCGAGCAGAATCCCCAAGTCGAACAACAGCCACGGGTCGAGCAACAACTTCGTGTCGAGCAGCAAGCTCAGTCGAATGTACAGCAGAACAGAAGGGTGGATGAGGAGGAGTCCTCCATTCGAACTATCAATCCGCATGCGAGGGAAGAGACGTTGGAACAACTGCTGGCCCAGGTCCGTGACTTGCAGGCTCGAGTCGGGGGAAGAAAGAGCAGAGGAGCAAAGGAACACCCATTCTCGCAGCAGATCTTGAGAGCCGACTTGCCTAAAGGCTTCAGGGATTTGAACATATGGTACGATGGCTCCACTGACCCATCTCGACATTTGAGGGGTTTTGAGAACATGGCAGTGCTCCACCGCTACAGTGACCCGGTACAATGTCGTGCTTTCTTGACGACTCTGACAGGGTGGGCCCAAGACTGGTTTTACCAACTACCAGCTGGGTCGATTAAGGATTTTGATGGATTCAGCTCGAGTTTTCTCAATCAGTTTGCAAGCGTGAGGGTGCAAGAGAAGTCCTACCTCTCGTTGATTAGCATGCAGCCGAAGAAGGGTGAGTTGCTGCGAGAATATGTGGTAAGGTTTACAAAGGCGTGCATCGAGTGCCCGACGGCAACAGAGGAAATCAAATCAGGAGAACTGACGAGGGACTACTACCAGGATTATGTAAGAACTCTTTGGCTAAATGACCTGGTAGGAGTTTCGACGACATGTTGGGAAGGTGTGCCAAGTATATGAATGTCGAGGAAGCAGAAGCCGACTACTTGCAAAGAGTAAAAATGTCCCAGACTGAAAGTCGAGACGACAAGAAGGAGAAGAAGAGTCAGTCGACATGAGAAAGAAGAGGATCACCATGAACTGACAGGGGTGAAGGACGATCTAGAGGATGGAGGCTGATTCAATACACACCCCTGTCGGCCCCTCACGCAAGAATTCTAGAAGTAATGGAAAGGGAGATCCGTGATGATGTGGTGAGATGGCCACGGACGAGAAAGGATGGACCAGTAAAGCCTAAGAGTAACTTTTTCTGCCAATTCCACAAAGATTATGGGCACAATACTGATGATTGCAGGCATTTAAAAGACGAAATCGAGAGGCTGATAAAGGCGGGTCACTTGAAGGAGTTCATATACAAGGACCACGAAAGGTCGAGCAGGAGGAGAGAAAGAAGCAAAAGCCCTCGCAAGAGGGCAAGATCACCAGAGAAGGAGGAACTCCCACCAAAAAGGGAAGTAATTAATATGATTTTCGGAGGGTCAACAGATGGAGATTAAAATCGAGCGAGAAAAGCGTATGCTCGAGGTCGGTATGCAAAAGTCGAGGTGCAGCAAGTCGATGAAAGCGTACCAGTGATGAATTTCTGACCAGCTGACGTGAGGGAAGTCGAGAGACCACACAATGATGCCCTAATGATAACCGCAGAGATATCGGGGTACGAGGTGCAAAGGGTGTTTGTCGACAAAGGGAGTTCGGTGAATGTTATCTTTTACGAATGTCTCAAAAGGATGGAACTCGACATCGAGCTTACCCCCCTACATACATCTCTCTTCGGATTCAATGGCTCGGAGGTCGCACCCCTGGGAGAAACCATGCTGGCTGTCGTCCTAGAGGAAGGCGACTTGAGGAAAGTGAAGATGGTGCGATTCGTGGTTGTCGACTTCGAGTCGGCTTACAATGTAATTCTTGAGAGGCCAGTGCTCAATGCTTTCCAGGCAGTGGTGTCGACTTACCACATGAAGCTGAAGTTCCCCGTCGGAGATCGAGTGGGAGAGGCTCACGGGGACCAGAAATTGTCAAGAACATGCTATCAAATTGCAGTGAAAACTAACCAGCGGGCGGAGATCAAGGAGGGGAAGAGGCCAATGACGAGTAAGAAGAGGCCGAGAGGGAGTGACCTCGAGCCACATGGAGAATTGATGGAGATCCAAATTGAAAAGGGGAGGACCAAACCACCAAAGTTGGGAGGGAGCTAGAAGACGAGTTGCGAGAACAGTTGATGGGGTTGTTGAAGGAATTCAGGGACATATTTGCTTTCTCTCCCGAGGAATTGACGGGAATCGACCCGGATGTTATGGAACACAAGCTCAATGTCGACCCCCTCAGAAAACCTGTGAAATAGCGACTCAGGCACCATGGCGCTGAAATCGACAAAGCAATTGAAGTCGAGGTAGACAAGCTGCTAAAAGCCAAACAAATCAAGGAAATCCAATTCCTTGAATGGATATCTAACACAGTAATGGTAAGGAAAGCACTGAACAAATGGCGCATGTGCATCGATTTTCGTGACTTAAACCTGGCGTGCCCAAAAGACCACTATCCTTTGCCTAGAATCGATCAGCTAGTCGACTCCACGGCTGGCTGCGAAATGCTGAGCATGATAGACGCATCTCAAGGGTCCCACCAAATCCCCTTGGCCCCGGAGGATCAAAGTAAAGTGAGTTTTATGACGAGCAAGGGGACATATTGCTATGTCGTCATGTCCTTTGGCCTAAAAATGCAGGAGCAACTTACCAACGATTTATGGATCGCATGTTCAAACCTCAGATTGGTCGAAATAAGTGTACGTTGATGATATCCTGGTGAAAAGCAAGTCTTCGACTTCACACCCAGACGACTTAAGGCAATTTTTGTCCTCATTTCTGCCAGATATTTCCACGAACATGAACCCTTCTCTCCCGATCTCCCGACTTTCTCACCGGTAGGGGTGAGCATGGTGCGGTTCGGTGCAAAACCGCACCGAACCGCAAAAAACTGAAAATCAAAATTTTTTATTTACCCAAGTCGAACCGCACCGAAACATGTAGAAAACTCAAACCGAAACCGCACCGAAATTTCGGTTCAGTGTGATTCGGTTTCGGTTAACCGAAATTTTTTTTACCAAAAAAAAAAACACCCAAAATAAAATCAAACTACATCATCATCATCTAATGTGCAACATTANATATTTCAAAAAAAAAAAATAAAAAAAAAAAATAGCGCGGTTCGGTTAAAACAGCATCATTCGGACAAAAAATCAAACCGCACCGAATTTATGCAGTTTTTTAAAATTTTAAACGCGTCGAAAACTGAACCGAACCGTACCGAATACATCGATTCAGTTCGATTTTTCGGTTTCGGCTCGGTTTTGCTCACCCCTTAGAGCATCTACAATGCATTGGGTCTAGTCTTACCTATGTGGCATGTAAATAAACTCAAATCTTGAATGACATGGATAAAATTATATAAAATGAACAAAATCTACTCCAATGCAAAGAGACTAGATCTCTACTTGGGTCTAAAATAGACTTATGGGAACACCGGGTATCTATTTCTGGGTGTCAATGCCACATCAGCAGGACCCAGTCTACTTTTATTTGCATTAGAGAATACATTTTTTTAGACTGAGCATTCAATTTTTTGAGATTGAACCAAAAGCATTGTGGATGCTCTTAGTCACCGGGCTGAACGCTCTTTCTCTCCCTCTGTTTCTCATTCTTCACGACACATCTTGTGTGACCTTCGATTGTTTGTTACACGATTTCCCTGCTTCAGAAATCACAATTGAAAATCACGAAGGCTAGGGTTCGTTCCACTCCCTTTCACTTCCGACGATTTTGCCCCACCAGCGTCCTGTTCTCGCCGTTGTCATTGGCGGAGGTTAACCAGGTATGGTTTCTTCTTCTCATATCTCGATAGTCGGAGGCAGCTCGCCATCTCAAATCTCACACACATAGGATGACTCGGCGGCAATTGACTCTGGTGGGATATTTTTCTATTGAATTTTCGTTTCGGGAGGGTTGGTAAGTAAGATATATTTCAAAAATCCTCAAATGGAGTTATGTTGTTATGGTCTTGATAATTTTCAAAAAATCCTCAAATCTCATACATCCTGGTAAGCTATATTTCAAAAAACTTATTTCACTTTCATAAAGTTATAACATTGACAATTTGGCCCCTCAATTTTGAGACTGAATGGAATTCCATGTCTATTTTTTTTGTGATTTTGAGAGTTACCTGAGTATCTCAGAATCAGTTATGCTGGCATCTGCCTGATATTTGATATAGAGTTATGCCATATTTGGTCATAGAAGCTTCATATTTGGATAATTTTTATTTCCTTCAGGAGGTGAGGAAAGGAGCGAAGTTGAGGAGCATCAAGAGCGGTACGGATTCTCTTTCAAATTTAGACATTTATTTTTAACTGTTTGTCTTGTGTTTTGGGCTTTCAAGAGGGTTTCACATAACTCATACTGCAACTAGGTAAGGTTTCCAATTTATACTTGAGATTTCTCAAATTTCAAATTAAATTCTTCATTTTGGTCATTTTTGGGAAGTTTGTTTGAGTTCAGTTATGTTGTTCTTTCAGAGCATACGATCGTGCTGCAATCAAGTTTCGTGGGATTGATGTTGGTATAAATTTCACTACCAATAAATATGAATGGTATATGAAACAGGTCTGGAGCTATATTTTGTATACTGGTAATAATTTGCTTTTTCGACGATGAATGAATCTTATGCAGTTTAGGATATTTAGCTGTCCTAGTAAAAACATTTGAAATGATAAAATTGTAACCAGGACAAAATCTAATAAAAGTAGATTTTTTATAAACATTATCTATGTAGGTGTTTACTTTAGCCAAGAATATTTAATGGACTAAAAAGTCCACTACCATCATTACTTAGGCCTCATTATTTGATAGGGGAATTTTCATATCTCCTACATTATTTATAAATATTTACAACTTTACCATGTAAATATAACTAATTATGTCTTTACTTAAAAGACCACATTTAACTACATTAATGCCTAAAAAGACTTACCATTTCCAATACACCTCAATCCCTTGATTTTTCTTGTAAAAAGACCATATTTAACTACCTTAATGGCTAAAAGGCAGTTACTATATCCATTTCAACCTAAAAAAAAAATGGGTTCATTTTTTTAGTTTATATGTTTTGTTTTATCTTTGATAATTCATTAAATGGATTTTTCAGTTTTTTAATGGTATATATATAGTTTATTTTAATCGTTTTTTAATGGTATACANTTGTAATTCACACAGTTGTCCAGGGTGAGCATGTTGCGTTTATATTAATATATATTCAGTATATGTTTAATATATATACAAAAAATATACCATCAAAAAATGTTGGTGTATGTGTTGTATATATTTCAAAGATTATAGTAAATATAAAACATAATCATGGTCTATATAATGAATATATAAATTATAGTGTCGGTATATATACTTACAATACAAATCGTAACGATGGTATGTATATGTTTTTCATGATTTTAACCATACATATACCGAAAATATATTGAATATAAATACATATAACAGGAGGGAACGTTACAAATATGAGTGGATAAAAATATAACGAAAATATACTAAATATAAACCATAGAAAACAGCAAAGTTCCAATTACAGAGGGACTGATACAATATGAGGGGATGAAAAATTAATAACATGTTTCTTGTTGTGCTTGGACTGGCGCAACCGTATCAAGCACCCCTGCCGAGACCGAGCTGCCCCCGCCGAAGGACCTATCCGTCCAGACCCACCACAAGACAGGAGCAGGGAAAAGCGTCGACTGAAAAAAAAAATATCAGAGTCAAAAAATTTCACCCCTATTCACACAGTCCAAAAATTCACAAACTAATTGTCAAAGAATGAGTGAAAGTTGAAGAGCGTCGACTGGAA
>BKCP01006183.1:1876393-1893053 GCA_008636005.1 Striga asiatica
GGAAAAAAAAAAAAAAAAACACACACACACACACACATTTGGGTTCAATAATATCAGTAATGGTCAATGAATTCACAAACTAGACTTATGCATGTGATTGATTAAGGTAATTCAGTACAGCCCAAGTTCACAGAGTACTGCAAATCAACAAAATATTGATTTCTTGTTAATCCCTTTTCATTTTTGACTTTTTGGAAATTATTACACAATGTACAACCATCTTATGCACTTAACCAGATAACATAAATTAGAATAAAAAGTTCTATCTGCAAAAAAGTGTCAAAAGCTCAATAATTCCATCAAACAAAATAATCAAAAAATTAGAATAAATTCGATCCAAAATTCCACCAGCCACAGAAAAATAATTGGATAAAGGTAATCAAACAAAACCCCCACATATACAAACAATACTGTAATTTTACTAATCATAATAATTTATGCTCTAAAACTCAAGAATCACACCATGGTACATATAATCAATCAAAATCAGTAAGCAAAAAACACTTAACAAATTATCTACAGAAACGAACAGTGTCAGATCAAGGGCAGGCGCAAGTACGAGCAATTGTGCGGGTTGAAGATGAACAGAAGAAAAAAAGTAGAGATAAATGGAGATTAAAATAAAAAAGCAAACAACAAAGAGAGCAAACAAGAAAGGTAATTGAATAATCGAAAACTGCTTTTGCTGTTTGAAGGATTTTGAGCAATTGGTGTTAGACGAATTGTAGAAGACGAAGGAGATGCAAGGGAGAGAGAAGAAGAAGACGGACGAATAGACAGGGGGAGAGAGAAATCGTATGATAATTATAGATCCCATTAAATTTGCTTTTACCATATTTAAAATAATTATTTGTTGCTCAATAATCTAGTATGTTTGTAAATAAATATGATAGTTTTAGTTAATTTACAAATAAATATATATAGGTTGTGTTTATGTAATAAAAATGTTAAGGTATAGTGGATGGTGTAATTTCCTCTATTTTATTTGATATTAGGGCGTCCGAGAATGAATAATGAGAATAAAGTATAAAATAATGAAAGCATAGAGATCCATTCAAATAAAAATAAGTCAGAAAAATATAGACATGCTATAGATTAAACGTATAAAAGTATAATATTAAATATATAAAATACACATATTTTTCGACTTGAGATTTTATCCATATATATATATATATATGAGTTTTGATTACGTTATTTACATTATTATTAGGCTAAATACCTAAGTGATATAGGTTAGTATGGAAAAAATAAATATAAAAATATATATGTACATAGATGGGTTAGTGATTTATCGTTAAATGTAAATTTATATATACCAAAAATATTTCGGATAATCGTTCAACGGTATACAAAAGCGTAATGGGAATCCACTAAGTCGGTTCCGCAGTAGTCTATTTGCTCTGACAATTATTCTCAACAACTATGACCAACCAAGCCTTATTTTCAACACAGGTAAACACACATACAGATATATATATATATATAAATAAATATATATATATTGATGTAGAGATGTATAGGAGACCAGGGCCAGGGCCTTATTTGTCTCTTAATAAGAAACTTGGGAGCAGTTTTTATGCTGGAAACCGAGACGATTGTTGGCCAAATCGTATTCCACGTAAACATTCTGCATCTGCCACAGACCCAACGTGATGGCAGGCCCGTCCATCTGATCCGTCTCACTATCTCCATCCAACCATATGGTCATGCAAATGACCGATTCGTTAAAAGACGCAAATAAATTTTCACGCGGCACAACCAACTCGGCCTCCCCTGGGAAACGAAAAACCAATTCTGGCAAACCTTTCATACCCGAATCACCAACATGATAACACGGCCCGTCCGAAAACAGCTCGTTCTCCACCTCCGTAGCCCTGCTGTAATTCGTCCCGACTTGCTTCTCAAACTCCTTCACGAACGGCTCGAACACGTGTACGTCCATGATGGAGAATGTGTACCCGGTCTCCATTTTCAATCCCCCGTTCCCATCATCATCCGGCGTCAGATACTCCTTCGGGACCTCGACCACGACTCCACCGACCAAAATCATTTCTACGCTCAAATAGTAATATGCCGTGTTGTTAATGAACGGAGTGTAGTGCATGATGTTTTGTGTCCCTTCGGCGTCAGATACTTCTTCTTCTTCTTCGTCGTCGTCTCCCCCCCAAGTGAGAACCAAAGAACCGCTTACATTGTGATTGTGTTGGTATAGCTCTGAGACAAAGCAGTGGGAGAATTTCGTGATCTTGAGTTGGGACGCGAGGGACGAAGAGGCGCGCCCGAACGCGGCGACCCCTATACCTTGCGGCCATCCAAATGAATCGGAAGCGCACCCGACAAGGAGATTGTGGGCCTTCTCTGTCACTCCGGGTAGGGTTAGGGACTCGGATAAAATAACCCCCGACATCACCAACGAGCCTTCGTCGTCGGTGTAATGCGCCAAGCACGAGGCGTTGGCGAGGGTGCATTCGTCGGCGAGAATCTCGTAGGGGACAATGTCTTGCAATAACGTGTCATTGCAATAAACTAGAGCGGAAGAGTTGGATAGATTGGCGTTGAATGTGGGAATGTCCTTGGGGTCGAGGGTGCAGTCGTAATCGCACGAGAAGTCGGTCCCGCATGGCATCGAGTTTATGACGGCGCTGGTGGAGAGAATGAAGTCAAGGCTTTGTGGCGGCGTGCCGAAGGAGAGGGTGATGGTGTCGACGCCGTTAGGGTCGGCAAAGAGAGGGGTAGTGGAAGAGATGTTTGCCGACGACCTGGCAAGGGACATCTGACGTAGCTGTTGCCGTAGGGTTTTGGTTGTGGCGGAAGAGAGGTTTTGCTTTTTAGGGGTGGAGAGGGATAGGGTTATGGAGTGGGAGTGGGAGGAAGAAAGTGTGAAAAATAGAGAGAGGAGGAGGAAGAAGGAGAGAGAATATTGTGAAGAACAAGACATTTTTAGTATGTGTAAACTGTAAAGTATAGCTAGTTGATGAAATAAATCATCTAAGGTTCCCGAATTTATAGAACTTATCCAAGCTGCCTAGTTTGTCATTTCATGGATAAACATCTTTTTTTTTATATTATTTTTTTCCTTGGCATGATGCCCAAAAGTTTAAGATTCGTAACTTTAATAAATGTGTCGTAAAAAATCAAGATTTTTTGTGAGGGACGATGTGATATGTACTAGGCATAACTACGACCCGAACCGGCCCATGATCATTAGGCCTTGAATCGGGTCTTATATATGTAGTTTTTGAAACGTCGGGCCAGTTCTTAACCAGAATCAAAATTGATATTTCGACCCTTTTTTTGTTTTTTTTATTTCTTTTATTATTTTATTTTTTTAAATGAATCGAGCCGGCCCTGAATCATCTATTCACCAAACCAACCCATGCCTATGTTTGGGTCGGTTCAGAGCCAACCAACCGTTGGCCTGGAACTGGTACGATCCGAATCGGATTTGGCCAATCTAATATGTAGGCATCCATTGATATACATAAGACACTTATACTATATTTAACAACCTTTCTAAAATTAAACAATGGTTTTAACAGTAATGGTATTTATTTCTTTTCCATCCACATAATAAAGCCCATGAGAAAGATGAATTATTTTCAATCCACCTAACAATTTTGGAAGATATTTTGATAGTTCAACATGTAGTATGGAGATTATTAGCGCACTACAAAGTTCACATCACCTGTACTAAATTGTGAATAAGTGTGAATTGTTTCATAAGTCGTGTCATCCGATTGTTTCATAACAAAATTAATTGTTGATCATGTACATGTGTGAAAATTATTTATAAGACAGACTATTATTTTACTTTTCAAATGCATGATAAATACAGAAATGTAATGAAAAATTAATTTTGTTATTATTCTGTCATAATTTATTATTTTTACTAATATGTATATATTAATATTTTTACATAATTCTGAATTGTAATGAAAATTTTTCTATATCAACAACTATTTTTCTGATAGAGTGACTTTGACACCACTTTCGAACTGCTCCATATCAGTAATAGTTATAAATTAAAGATGTGAGTAAACAATATTAAATAATAATTATAAATAATGATATGTGATTACCATATGATATAATTTACCTTATATCAGTTTAGTGTAAATAATATTAAATTATCTTGTATAAAGAACTAAAAAAATGTATATTTAAAATAATAAAATCACATTAAATATTATATATAATATATGAAAAGTATCTAACATTTTCTGTATTATTATTTAAATATGTGAAGTCACCTAAATTTTTTATAAACCATTTTATAAATAAAACATGTTTAAAAACATTTAAGGTTCACATTTTTATGAAAGATGTGAAATCACCTAGAATTTTTCTAAACTATTTTGTAATGAATATGTCTAAAAATATTTACATTTAACATTTGTATATATATGTGTATATGTTTAAGAATATATATAGATAGAATATGTAAAAACAATTGTCTCAACAGTATGTTCAAAAGATCTGAAATATTATAAGCCTACATAAAGACATGCTAAATTTTTTGAGAGAAGATTAATATAGTATATATAAAGTTACTATTGAGATGATACTGAGAATTACAACATCACTCTGGATTACGACATTCTAAAAATTTGAGTATAAAACATTCCAAAAATTAGTTTTTTGGAATAGGACATCACTTTTGAAAATTTGAGTACAAAAGATTCCAAAAATTAGTTTTATGTTGTTTCATACAGTTTAACAGTTTAGAATAATATGACTAGGCATGTAAACGACCTGAGCCGAGCTCGGCTCGTTAAATAAATGAGCCAGAAATTGAGTTCGAGCTCGGCTCGTTTATTACTATTAACGAGCCAATTTCGAGCCTTAACGAGCCGAACTATATAAAATTATATAAATATTCTATTTTCAAGCCTTAACGAGTCTTATCGAACCGAGCACAACGAGTTTAAGTGAGGTCGAGTTGAGCTCGTCAACGACTCGAGCTCGAGCAAAACTTGAGCCATCACAAGCCAAGCTCGAGTTGAGTCGAGTCAAACTCGTTTAATTTAACATAACTAAATATAACTATCTAATACTTAATAGACTACCTAAACAATGATCGCTTTTTTCAACTTAAATTACGTAAAAAAATGCTTTTGCATTAACTAAACGATGATTCTATTCATCGTCTCTCAAATTGCTATGTCACTTTTTTTAATTATTTTTTATTCTTCGGGCTACTTTATTAAGATTCTGTATCACTTTAAGAATGAGTTTTCAAATGTAAGGATTCGTTGGATATCTTTGATAGGTAATATGTTGACTCACGTAATAATAATAATAATAATAATAATAATAATAATAATAATAATAATAATAATAATAATAAAGTTAATTCACTTTTAAAAAGTATTTTCCACCGAAAACAGTAATTACCTACTATTAGTGAAGATAATATAATACAATTTAAATGAAAAAAAATATGTATGATTAATTTTAATTGGAGTAAAAATTGTTGTCATATAGACGGCTTTCAGTTTGTGTTGGTATTAGTTATTCTCCATTTCCTTCAATTACGCTGATAGTTGTTTGTTTAATATAATATAAATATATATATATATGATTGAGTTCCAAGCTGATAGTTGTTTGTTTAATATAATATAAATATATATATGATTGAAAGATGTTAAGTGAAAAAAATAAGAATACATCGTAATCATTAAATCAAATAGTCCAACATTTAAAAAAAAAAAAATCAACATGTATTTATTCATTAAGGGTATTTTAGACATTTTAACATTTAATAATCAATATGTTCCAACTAAAAAATCACCCAGACCCAATTATTTCACGCCACGTGGCTAAAACACCTCACACATCCCACACCCCTCTCTCTCACACACAACACACAAATACACACATACTCACGCATACAGGAAGTGGATGAACAACCCAACACCAGATGCCTGATTCCCTGCGGCGTATTGCCTGACCGACGGCTTAGGCGTCGTCGCACCTCCGTCAGACTGCCACGCCGCACGTACGTGCTGGAGCTCCAATCCGCTGGTTTCATCAGCCTCAACCACGAATCTCAGACAAACTCTGGCTACCGATTGCCATCGTCGGGATCTCTGCATCAACTGTCGCAGAACTCGCAGTCACGTGCACACATCGTTGTCGTTGGTCCATTGTCCGGAGCTCCACCACCGTCGTTCTCTATCCATCTCCATCGGCGATCGCTTTCACCCATCCTCGCTGGAAGTTGGCACCGAAGCTCAGGTCGCGACGGGAGAAGCTGATGACCATGGGGTTATGGGCCCCTTTGGAAAAGGAGGTTTGAAGGCCCAAGACGACCCGAGAAGGTCAAGCAAAGGTCCAAAGAGGCACGTGCATGGCATAGGAGACGTGCGCGAGTTCGTATGTGACTGATTGGTCGAAAAAAATGTATATTTTGAATATTTATTGGCGTATTTTTATATGTTTAGTTTTGTTGCACTTATATATTTTCGATTTATTTATTTCTTTAGATGGATTATTGAACTTTGATATTTTTATGTCTTATTTTTAAGATATTGAAGTATTTTCATAACCGGCATGACACCGAATGAGAATTGAGTAGGCCAATACGGGAAATCCATATCCGGCCCAATATAGGCCAATTAAGTTGGGACTTGTTGTTTGTTAATACTCATTTACTAAACACCGAACCCAAATACACAATACCGCACCCAAAAAATATAAAATTACCCTTACTAATATAAATAAATAAATAAATAAATAAATAAATCATAATTTAATTCATGAAAAAAAAATATGAATTAAGAAAATAATTTTTAAAATTAATTTTGATCAAGTAATTGTTATGGAAGAGCCGTTACAATTATTTTCTTTATGCTAATACACCCGACCATTTTTATGAGTGGGTGTGATTTAAAATTTGAGTACAATTTTGTAACTTCCTTGATTGGTTTATGCTCATAAATTATGGCATTCAAGCAAGTTATTTTGTAACTTAAAAATGAAATTAAATGCTGAAAATTTTGGAGGGAGAATAAAATTAATGTATGTGAATAAAATTAAATGTTTTGTTACTCCTCTTTATATATATATAGATGTAAACAATAAAAAATAATGTCTATTAAGTTATTTATCAGTTCTAATTAAAAAATCATAAAATTATTATTTATCAATTAAAATAAGTTTGTCTACCAAATATATTATGTTGAATTGGTTGAAAAAAATATTGTAATATAGGATCTATAATCGTGGTTTTGAAAAAAAAAATAGTTACAATTTTTTCAAAATATTGAAAACTAAAATAAAATTTTATAACTTTTTTATTTCAAAAACATATTTTTCAATTATAAANATTAAAAAATGTATAAATATTAAAAAATGTATATATGATTAATGAAAAATATTAATAATATATTATTAAGAAACAAATATACTAATATTTAAAATATATTAATATGTATACTAATTATTAGTTTAAAATTTTTTATTTAGGCTGATGAGTATGTTCCCGAGTTCGAGGGTTCTGGACCCCGACACACATCCACTCGTAATGTGAATGCTTCCGCTCGGCGGGAGAGGGAACGGATGCGCCTTCATGCTCGCACGGTACAGACTGCCCAGGCTGGTAGTTCGAGACATCTTGTTGCTCCGATACAGAGTGGTCAGCAGCCTGGCCCACTCATGCCTCAGTCTGGCCCACTCATGCCTGGCAGTTCGAGTGGTTAGCAGTCCTTGTCAGTGATGCCTAGCAATTCTGGACGTCTCCCGACTATACGTATTGTTCATCGGCGGGACTCCATTGAGTCGGCAGTCAGGAGTCCGGGGGATGATGATAATGATTATGATGATGACGACGACGAGCAGGCCTATGATGATGACGAGAAGACATATGATGACGAGCAGGCCTATGATGATGACTTTGATGCAGCTGAGCAGCCACAGACCCAGCCACAGGCACGTCCAGCTAAACGACTCGGCCGAGTTGATCCTCCACGACAGGCTGGGGGCCGTTATACGAGCGCTGCCTCATCCTCGGTAAATGATTAACGTATTTATTGTTGTTTACCATTAGATATTATTTTATTTAATAATAGCGCATTATTGATACAATCAATCACAGTATGCCATATATATGTTCTATTATAATAGAGGGGCGAGCAGCAAACGCACTAATTGTGACGACTGGCTTGTTAAAGCCCCAGTACCCGGTGGCCCCTTTCATGGGAGTGTTATCCCTAGTTTTCTAGGGCACGTAGCCTCCCGAATTTGGACTGGACATGTTAGAGGCACATTGAAGTGCCAAAATAGGATGTCAGCGAACGGTGTTTTGAGGGAGTGGCTCGTACAGATGGCTGAGGCTCCGCGAGATCTGATCCGTCCGACCGGGCTGTCACATTTGGCGTCCAGCATACATGACCACATCGACACTCCACTTATTTCAGCATTTGTGGAGCGCTGGCAGCCGGATACCAACACGTTTCACCTGCCTTTTGGTGAAATGAGTATCATGTTGCACGACGTGAGGGCCATATTGGGGGTTCTTGTCGTCGGTGCGGTAGTCACAAGGGACCCCGACACCTTGACACAGCAAGCGCATTGCATGGAGCTCCTGGGGGTGGACCAGGCAACGCTGATGGTGAACTTTTGGGTCACGGCTCGGTGATGAATGAAGCCGTTTTTACTGCGTTGGAGAAGAATGGCGCAGGTAGGTCGGCTGAGCATGTGGCAATTGGCTAGCTGTGGGTGCTGCTCGCTACCATCTTGTTTACAGATAAGAGTGGTAACAGGGTCAGTCCCAAAATCCTGCACGAGATGATGGAGGACCTGCAGAGTGTTGGGACTTACTCGTGGGGCTCAGCCGCACTGGCATACCTATTCAGACATTTAGGTATGGCCAGCAGGGGGGAGTTGGGGGGAGTGGCGGGCTGCTTGACTCTCATGCAGTCCTGGATATACGAGTACTTCCCCACCTTCCGACCCGCCGGTTCGCGTATGGCCTCCAAGCCTGACAGCTTGGCCCGATCAGCCTTGTGGAGGACCCCCGTCCCAGAAAACTCAGATAAGCGCCTCAAGCATTTCCGTAGGCAGCTTGACAGACTCACAGCCGTCGATGTACGTTAAGTTATTTTATTACATTTACTTGAAAGTTATTTAGAATACTCGAATTGTTTGAATAAATGTTTTATGCAATTGTGAACAGGTAAACTGGCTGCCATACGGCCCCAACCCACATTTGCTTGAGCCTAGGACCCTTTATTCTGGATGCCTTAGGTACCGGAATATTGTGGAGTCGTACATGCCTATGCGTTTCTTGCGTCAGTTGGGCTACGTCCAAACGATCCCTCCCCGCATGGATCGTCAGATCATTGTATTTCGTGGTTGGAAGTCTAGGATGTACAAGGTTGAGCATGCAGCGGGCGCTGAAGTAGATCACTAGGATCAGCACCCGCTACTGCATTTTGTACGCTTGTCTGATTTTACTCCCACCACCACAGATGATCTAGGGGCGGCCCATGAGGACTACCAGCGATGGTATGAGCGTTATTCTAATCCTAGAATCTTGCCCGACAGTCAGGCGGACAACGAGGCTATCTCTGCGCGCGCCAACATCGATTATGCAAGTCGTTTACTAAATTTTAGTTAGTATTCGTTCATTACAATTTTTTTTATATATTTTAATTATGTGTATATATTTTCCTTGTGCTTTGTGTAGTGGATCGGACGGTCCATGTCCCTTTCATCAGATATGCATCGGGAGTTCGCGGCAGTTGCTCCTGATATGGCGGCAATTTATGCAGAAAAATTGGCTCAGTTGAAGTTGGATTTCGATAAAGCGTAGTAGTGATGTAATAAATATTGTAACAAATTATTAGTAGAATTTTTTTATTTTATTCGTAGAATTGTTTTGCTTTTTATTTGTGGTTAGTTAATTTTATTTTCATCTAAACAAAAGATTCTTCCATTATATCACGTGGAACGGTAGACACGGCGAGATATCACAATCTATCACTCGTAACGCATGAAAATAAAATTTAAAAAAAAAACCGCAGACATAAGTGGAATATCACAATATATCAAATTCCAGGTGCAATACGAATATCATGCCACAACTGGAACCTGCTCTGGTACTGATACGGTCAATCTTCAACCGAAACATCTCGGTATTTCTTCCAAAAATAACACAAAGGCGGTAATGGAGAATCAGAACACAGATTCACACGAATGAAGTGCGCGTAAGAACCAAGATGACCTATGACGATCTCACAGTCAGGTCGTGTAGCCATGGATGGTGCGCGGAGCGGGAATACCGTCATACTGGCCATGTCCATATTGTTATCGTTGAGAACATAGCCTAACAACACAACAACTGCATTAAACAGTGTAGCAATAGCAAAGAGGTCGCCCGTAGCATTCATCCAATGCTCCTCGCCACAAGGACCCCCGTCCCATCTTATACGATCGATTGCGACGTCGACCCCATCCCAATAAAATGGAGCGTACAAATGAATGTTGGCTGCAACCTCATTTGCAATATTTCTTCTTGCCACATTCCACTTCTGCTGATCCCTAAAAATGTAACTCGCAACCACCCGAAATCCGCAGTTCCCGTCCAGCGTCACATCCAGATAACTCTGTACGTAGCTGTGAACTACGTAGGGAATCCTACCACGATGTCGATACTGAAAAAAATCCGTCTCGAAAGTATCTATAATATCAGAATAATTTCACGTCACAATTTAGGTAATTGAATTTACAAACATAATTAGTCATCGTTCAGATAAAAAATAAAATTAAATTACCTGTCGGATCTTGAGATGATGAGCTTGTCGGGGCACACGAAGAAGTTCTTGTACGACCTACCGGACGACCTCTTTCCCTGTAGTCCCACATCGACGGAGCACACGAAGAGGTGCTCTTACGCCCCGGCCACGACCTATTTCCGTGTACCCCGATTGCGATGGAGCACACAAAGAAGTGCTTTTATGCCCCGCCGTACGGCCTCTTTCACTGTACTCCCATCTTGATAGATCGCGTTTTGTTGAATTTTTCTTCTTGGGCCGACCTCTCAGATTTTCCTTCACTGCAGGTTCTGTGTATCCCTGTTGATCAGGGTGAAGTTGAGAGTCGATGAGATGGTTCAGGTACCGTACAGTCGCAGGATCGGCCGCTTCAACCTCTTCGGCAGGCCTCCGAAAATAATCATGATCAGTCCATCCACTCACCGATGCACTCTGCTGACTGTCCGTACCTAAAATTTAAAGAACTATACAATATGCTCTATCAAAATTTCTATAAAAAACAATACGTGGAGTTAAAAACAAAAAACAAAATTTAGGAGAAAAAAAAATGTTGAGCATGATGTTCTATAGATTTATTAATCTCGCAATTATACCTGGCTGCGTCACCTCTAGTGTGCTCCAAAAGCTGTGGATGTCGTCGGTCGTAATATCTCTACGTACAGTGTGTGACTCCCTTAGCTCACAGGCACAAGGAAGTCCATGAGTGTATTTTAGTGCACAATCGCAGGGCTCCGATACATCTTTGCCAAAGTCTCGCATGTTCTGAAGCTCATCATTCAATATATCCATACAGTAATGGAAGACCCGCAGTGTCAACTACTCGAAAGAAAATCCTCTGTAGCCCGTACTCAGCCTAAGTCTCGAAGACTCCAGCGTCTCCCTGGTAATACATTACATAACATTAGACCCAATTAAAATTTATAATTAATGCATTAATAACACAGTCCTACTGTATAAATTAAAGAATATCCCTGACTTTAGTCAGTTGAGAATCAATCTCCTTGTCAATCTTCTCTCAAACCGTGTCGAGCGAACCGGTCAACGTGTTAAGCCACCGCTTCAACGTAGCATGAGAACTCTCCACCCTACACGACGTTGTGTTGCCAAATTGTAAGACAGTGTCCGTCCACACTTTGACAAACTTCTCCTTGTGACTAGCTATGTCTGATCCACATATTCCAGCACACGAAGAAACGCCGCGTATGTAACAGCCAAATCAGTTACGGCAGTTTTATATTTGTCCCACGTGTTCACCTCGACAACCTTCTTCCACTTGCCGTGCGTGAACTTCTGCGCGAAGATCTTATTTTTATTTGTGCTTGTCGACGTTAATCGATAGACCCTGTCTTCCACATCCTTGTTGATGTGCCACGTGCAGAGTAAGTGGGGCGTCGTCGGAAAATTCCTCTAAATAGGAGTAATCAACCCCAACTCCCTGTCACTGACAATGACTGAAGGATGTACATCAGGCCCTATCAGAAGTCTCAACCGCTGTAGGACCCAATCATAGGTGTACTCGGTCTCGTCCTTGATAATTGCATAAGCAATTAAGAAATTCTTGTTGCACGGCATCATTCCAACCATCTCAACCAACGGCATGTGGTACCTGTGCAAATGAAAGCAGCAAGAGGAAAAAACATAGAATCAAAAAACTTACTCAAACATACTATTTTAAGATTCACATTATATTGTTATTTATAACGTAATGTAACATACCTGTTGGTTTTGTACGTGGAATCTATACCGACATACCAGTAATATGTCCAGAATAGACTGGCTGCTCCTGGATGCGACATGAACACTCGTGTCAACTCCTGTGTGTCCGGGTCAACATCTGTGTAAACTATGTACTTGCTGCCCCTGGCCAAATGCAGAAGCTGGCCAACAACATCTCTACCCTCCAGACGGTCTTTTCGCAATTGACCTCTATAGTTATACACTTGTCGGCAAGTAGCGTTGTCCACAGGGTTTTTCCCCTGAATTGCAGCCAAAATTTTTCCCGGTCTTGCCTGAGCATCAGTCATATCACGGACAATCTCTTTGGATGAATCGCTGAGTCGGCTCATCTGTCGATGACCCTCGGGATGCACAGCCAAAGCATGATTATGAAATCCCTTCTCGTCTTCTAAAGGAAGCCAGATACTCCATTTTTGGAATTTGCTTCAAATTTGACTTTTATCAAAAAAAGGGCAGCCAGTAAATTTAGTCTTCGAACGTCTCAAAACAGCATTCACAAGATTTCCTAGTTTTCCTGCGTTGCCTCTGTAACGTTCCCCTCGATGACACCTCAACGTCCGAACCATTCCATCTTTTTCGTGTCTCGAGATGACTAATTCAAAATTCCATATCATTGCGATGTCTTTTGCCCATTCAATAGCTTCCTCATGACTATCAAATAGCTCATCTGTAGCAAAACAAGATCGGTAATCTTCGCCGTCTCCTCCAAAATCTTCGAGTGGCACCTGCAATATGTTGCAATATGTTACGATGTATGTTAATAATTTTACAAAATAATGAATTATAACTTCTCTCAAAATACTAATAGTAATTTGTAATTTATTATATAATCAATTCTAACTTCTAACGTAATATAAATAAATTTTACGTTATAACATAATACATTCATATATATTAATATTTTATACTAATATAAATTTTTCCTATTACATAATTTTATACTATTAATTTAATACTAAATATTAATATTATTTTTTTATAAATACTTTGTATTAGTATATACTAAAAAAATAAATATATTAGTATATAAAAAAATTATTATTATATTACTAATAGAATTTTTAATGTATATTATTATATATTAATATAATTTTTTTATATTAGAATTATGCCCCTAGCCATAATTTTTTTATATACTTGTTGATACCAAATTTTGGCCTAGCCTATTAAAAAATTACACGTGGATATATATATTAAATAAATTATTTTATTTTTGGGCCTTAAATAATACCGCTTGTGATAATATCGGGCCCATTAAACATATATATAAATACCCCGATGATGGACATCATCGAGATAAGTCTGAGGGGACACTATTATTATTTTGGCTCTTTTCTGTTACAGAGGGACCGCCTCTATTTCCTTTCTTCTTCTGAATCTTATTATCTGGTTTCTTCAACAAAGGGAGGAAGGGAAAATATAGCGAAAATCAAATACAAAAAATACACAATAAATGCCTCTGAACCCCCTATGTTGATGAAATTTCGAGCATCAACAGAACTACCAAATTCCATACATTTATTTACATACATCTAATATTGAGATAAAAAATATGATTAAAGATTTAATGTATGAATTATATGTGTGTATTAAAATATTAGTAAGTAATTTATAGCAGTGTTTTGCAATCCAAACCGCCGGCATAACACGGACCGGTCTAAATCCATCCTAACTCGGGCATTGACCCAATTAGATCAACCAATTCGACCGGTTTCTACAGTTTGGGAAAAAATGGTGGAAAGATTTTTCCACACGCGCATTAAAGCTTCCCAGATTCCGGTTGAATCCAGCAAGNCGAATTTTTTTTGAATTTTTTTTTGAATTTTTTGATTGAGTTTTTGTGTTTTTTTTATGAAATTTTTTTGTTTTTTCGGTTTTTGTGTTACATTGATTTTTTTGAATGGCCACATTCAACATTTTTTAAGAATTATAATTTTTTTTAATGTTAAAAAAAATAAAGTAAAAATTGAATTTTTTATTATTATTTTTTAGTAGGGACAAACGAGTATTTGGGTGCAGTAAATACTAAAGTTATGTGCGGTAAATAGCAACACTTTTGTTAATATGGCAACTAAGGGCTTATTTAACCTACAGGGAGAGAAATGAATGATTCAAGTGTCAGAGCTGGGAAAGAAATACATCACGCATGCCCAGGAAAAAAATATATAAAAAATTAACACACTAGCAAAGTTAGAACGGGGCAAGAGTATTTATTTGCTGGGAGCCCATATATCATAGGGAAAAATAGTTAAGACTTGCAGCAGCCACTAAGGGATATTGACGCAGCAACAGGCGCAAGAAAGCGGACGTGAGACAGACAAATGCGAGGGAGAAGCTGGTTAATCGCGGAGACAGACCACACTTGTACACGAGAAGAATAATTTTATTTTTTTATTTTATTTAGTATTATTTGTTAGAGTAGATTTTATTTTAGTTATGCGGATGTTGAACCCTACATACTTGGTTATGTTTAATTAATTACGGTGATTGATTATTTTATTATTTTCATGAAATTGTTTGTGTTATTTTGATTAATCAACCATAATGAGATTGATTTTATTTAAATTGATCACCTAAATAAAATTTTTCATGTCTAATGCCAAAATTGGACTTGCAACCCATAATTGTTGTTAGAGTTTAATTCGTAAGTAGCAAACGAAAGATGATAATTACCGAGGATAACACAACCTAATTAAGTGAACTGCGCGGTTGTGTTAACTACTTAGACTAACTTATTTTTCTACACCTTAAAGTAGCTATTGCAATAAATTTAGAGAGCGTGTTCTAGACTGTCCAATAAGGCAGGTTTAATTGAAGAGCGTCTTCCGGTTAAATAAACATTAAGGAAAAATTTGGGTAGTAGAGCGTGTTTCTATCTAGGTGTAGTGCCCCGTTCGATTTATAAAGTTTGTCGGATTTATTCTATTTAACGGCATTTTATTTTATTGTTATGCATTATTTATTTTAAATGCTTGCTCTTTATCTATATTATGTTTAATTGGATGTTCTCGTCTAAATAATAATATAAGTCGTATATTCTATTTTATTTGTTTGTCGTTTATCGTTTAGTGTCGATAATCCTTCTGATGGGTCTACTTTCAAATCTGAAGTGAACTGGTGGTTGTGAGCTTCGATCTGTTCGAACCGCCTCCAAATCAGCTTTAGATAGCTACAAACACTTGCAAGAACTCAACCGCGGAAGTGTTTCCGACGTAGAGCCTCCGACGCTCAAGTCAGTATGTGAAGGAGATAAGAGAGAGACCAGCAGTTGGAGGAATGAGAAGTGTATAGAATGAGTAGAAGTTAGGGTTTAGGGTTACCTCAGCCCCTTTATATAGAAAGAAATGACTACTTGAAATACCCAAAATACCCTGGTCGGTTTGTATTCCAATCACCTCTTAGTCAGCTCAAGATTCCTCCTTATCCGCTAAAGATTCATCCACATCTAGGAGACTTCTGAAGAGACACTGCAAGTTTTCTGAGTCGTCAATACCTTTCGGGCCTCGAGGCTTAAGGAGTCAACCTCGAATATCAAGAGGTCGACTTAGGATTCACAAGTATATTCGAAGGCTATGCTTGCTCGTCTTCTTAGTAGAAGTCGGCTTTGGAAGTTAATTGCGAGAAGTCGACATTGAGGGCATCGACTTGAGTGAAATCGGCTTCTTCCTCTGGTTAGTGCATGAAGAGAAGTCGACTCGGGGTGCCGACTTAGGGATGTCGACTTCAGAGTTATCCCGTTGACCTGCAGACGATTTGATACACCCTCCCGGTCGAGTAATAAGCACTTGGACTGGTATATCTCAATATGGCTATAGCACATTCGGTAATATTCGCATTGCTATTATTCGAACCATTTTCCGAGCAAGCTGAAGTTTGATACTTGGCCCATTTTTGAATATATTTTTTTCGGACCTTTGAGGTATTATATTCGGCCCCAAAGTGATTTATTTTTCCAGCTCAATTGGACTATTTTTCTGGCTCATTTCAGTTGAGTAATTCCTTCCGGCCCAATTTGAGTTAACTATTCTCTGGCCCATTTGTAAATTAATAATTGGCCCAGCATCCTTATACAACTCTTGGCCCATAACCTTATATTCACGTGTAAAATTTTGAACTAAGGATAAGATTTCCTTTTCGCTGAAACC
>BKCP01006183.1:1903166-1916176 GCA_008636005.1 Striga asiatica
ACTAGAGCGCAGGGAAAAATTCCTTTTGCATGAAAAAATAGTGCAGTGCGTGGAAGAATTCCTTTTGCTATTTACAGTTAGTAACTTAGTACTACTGTAAATGCTACAAGATCCTTACTTTGTTGTTGATTCTAAAGTTTATGCAAGGGCAAAAAAGTGAGCATGTTTTTTAATCACCAAACAATTGCTCAATATATGTGTATGATTTAGTGTTTTGAGACCCGGACCGGCCCGGCGGGTCGACCCGGGACCCAGTCAACCCGGAGCCGGAACTGGTCCGGGTGGAGTATTTGGACCGGGCAACCAAGGACCCGGTCAAACCCGGTCAAAACCCGGCCGACCCGGCAGAGACCCGGTCGACCCGGGGCATTGACCTGGCGGGGTCAACCCGGTTGACCCGGTCCATATATTTTTTTTTATATTTTTTTTTTGTTTTTTTAAAAATAAAAATATGTATATATGTTTATATGGTAAATATTTATCGTGAGATACATATTATTAACACTTTAATATACAAATTTTATACACAAAACATTTAATTTTGTTACTTTTATGTATATTTATATAACAAAAATACTCTATATATAATTTTAAAAATTTTAAAATTAATTATCCGGTTCAGAAATTGACCCGGTGACCCGAGGACCTGCCCGGGTTGATCACCGGGCCGGGTTTAAAAACTATGGTATGATTGGGTAACCAATTGAAATACAATTATATCATGTAAATATAAAGTAACTAAAGTGCAGACACTTCTCCTTTTTATTAAATAATTAACATGAAGTAATTGCGATTAACCTTTTTTTAATCATTTAAGACCAATACTTAGGAAAGTTATGCACAACGGTCTTGCAATAATGCAATGTACCATAAAAACTATGATCGCCTTTACACGAAAAATGAGAGTTAAAAAAATCAGGTTACGTTTGCTTGACAATGATTGACCATTATATTGAACTTTCCATTTATTTTTTTGAGAGATTTATCAAGTAATGCAACGCAAAGTCTCAATTTATAGAAAACTTCGTGCCAAACGAACAACTAAAATACAAATTGCAAAACCTCAAAAAATTCCCAGCAAATTAACACCACATAAAATATGTGCGTGGGTGTTTTTTTCCTAAAATTACAAATAATTTTGCATAATAAAATGGGATAAACATCCTCTACACCCACAACCTTAATCCAATTTCTCCAAAGGCCCTGTCCATCTATCTATAATTCTATATTCTATACCCACCCACAAATCCAGCTCCATTTTCCCCCAATTCCAAGACCATATCCTACCAAGATGACTTTCCTTTTCCTCCTCCTCATTTTCTCTCTCCTCACCCTCTCCTCCGCCCACTCCACCACCCTCTCCCTCTCCCCCACCGCCCTCCCTCCGCCGCTCCAAACCGACCTATGGCAGAAACTCCGCCACCTCTCCGCCGCCTCCTCCGCCAGAGCCCACAACCTCAAACACCCCCAATCCAGCCCCACCACCACCGCCGCCGCTAGCGCGCCCCTCTTCCCCCGCGGCTACGGCGGCTACTCCATCTCCCTCGGATTCGGAACCTCGCCGCAGAACCTGTCCTTCCTCATGGACACCGGCAGCAGCCTCCTCTGGTTCCCCTGCACCCAGCGCTACTCCTGCAGCTCCTGCAATTTCCCTGGAACCGACCCGGACACCATACCCGTTTTCATACCCAGATCCTCCTCCACCTCCAGAATCGTCGGCTGCCGGAATCCGAGTTGCAAATGGATCTTCCCCGACGTCCAGTGCCGCGAGTGCGCCCCAAACGCCACCAATTGCAACGAATTATGCCCGCCGTACATCATCCAGTACGGATCTGGATCCACAACCGGGTTGCTCCTTTCCGATTCCCTAACACTCCCGGGCCGAACCGTTGAGAATTTCATCGCCGGCTGCTCCGTTTTCTCGACCCGACAGCCCGAGGGAATTTCCGGGTTCGGGCGCGGCCCGCAATCCCTCCCCTCCCAATTGGGCCTCTCCCGATTCTCCTACTGCCTCGTCTCCCACAGATTCGACGACTCGCCGGCGAGCAGCGATTTGGTCCTCACTGCCGCCACCGCCGGCGGCGGCGGCTCGAAAACCGTCGGCGCCGAGTACACCCCTTTCCGGCGAAACCCGTCGACCGGAAACCCCGCGTTCGGAGACTATTACTACATCACGATTCGGAAAATCACAGTCGGGGGAGTGAATGTGAAGGCCCCGTACGAGTTCCTGGCAGCAGATGCCTCCGGGAAAGGAGGGACGATTGTGGACTCCGGCACGACATTCACGTACATGGACAAAGGGGTTTTCGAGCCTTTGGAGGAGGAGTTTGTGAGGCAAGTTCAGGTGGGGAGGAATTACAGTCGGGCCGTGGAGGTGGAAAAACGGGCCGGACTCAGGCCGTGTTTCAATGTGTCTGGTGAAGAGACGATTACTCTGCCAGAGTTGACTTTCCATTTTAAGGGCGGTGCCGAGATGGTTTTGCCGCTGGCGGATTATTTCTCGTTTTCGGAGGAGTCGGTTGTTTGCATGACGATTGTGACGAGTGATGGGCCGCTTGGGGGAGTTGGGCCGGGCCCGTCTATTATTTTGGGTAATTATCAGCAGCAGAATTTTTACGTGGAGTATGATTTGGAGAATGAGCGGTTTGGGTTCAAGAGGCAGTTGTGTGCAGATGAGGGTTGAGAATTTTTAGCGGTAACAAAAATTTAAATTGGGACTATTTTGCTTTTTTATTTTATTTTTTATGTTATTACTTATTATTAGGAATAATATTGGGTTTTACATTTCTTGGGAAATAAGTGACGGTGACAAAGGGCTCAGAAAGTATAGTTATATGGTGACACTTGATAAAATTACGCGTTTTCACGCACTAATGGACTTTGTTCACTTTTGTTTCTCTTACCTAATGAATTTTAAGTTCAAAATCTTAAATATTTTTGTCATCGTGGGAATAATTGATGTCACAATCTCATGTTGCTTTTGTAGTGGTGAAGTTTGAGGTGGATTTACTATTGAAGGCATCGTTAACCAAAAATTTGGGAATGTTTGCTTTATATTATTGCTTTACCATGCAATTTCATGGTGTGTGGCCAACGCTCGAATCTTTCCTTTATCACATCTTTTTCCTAGAAATATACTATTTTATTCTAATCTTCCATTGAATTTTTTGAAGGAACATCTTTTTCCTAAAANAAAAAAAAAAAAATAAAAAAATAAAAAAAATGTATGCTAATCTTTCGTTGATCTTTATTGAAGGCAAAACTTGTAGGACGAAACTATACTACTTTTATCATCTTGGCAATGATATACCAAAAATGAAAAACCTCTCTGCAATGTTCTCTTGATTTTGTACATACGCGTGCTATATTCAAAAACATCTTAGTTGTAATTTGGTCACGGTCTATTTATTTTAGTCTAGGCCGTTCAACTTGTGGCCTAGGCTTTTAGTTGAACTTTCAACAACATTTCTTTTTCTTAGAACTATATAATTTCATTTACTATACCTTAATGCACCCACAAAATATTTCTTAAATGTCTATTTAGTATTTACCCCCTCATTAGGTCAAGTATATTAAAACTTAAACATGAAAGTCTTCAAGGCAATTGTAAGACTTACAACAGTAAGGAAAAAATAAGAACAAAAAACGAATATTTTTTTCTTCTTTTTATAAAAACACATATATTATGCGAATATTCCCTAATACTTGTTTTCTTCTTTTATAAAAATATACATATATTATACAAAATATTCCCTAATACATTGTTTTAATTTATTGAATGAGTGATATGCATCAAAATGGTGTATCATATATGTGTGTTATTGATTCAATATAATGAAAACCTAAACAAAAAAGTATTTACAATAGTGACAACTTTTTTACATATTGTTAGAATATCACTTGTGAGTTGTCCCACATCGTTCATATATGGAAAATAGATCCACCTTATAAGACTAATGGGCTACTCCTCCTTCCACCAATTGATTTTGAGATGGAATCCCATTTGGGCTTCATATGGGTTTTTCCCTTCTTTTATGGTGTCCTTCATGGTAGTGGGCCAGCACATACTTCTAATAAATTATTAGTACTAGAAAATTAACATAGGATATGAGTAACTTTGTCAGGACTTTTAAACCCATTGGATATACTTTGTAAAATAATTTTATATATTTTAAGTTACATATGTAGTTCTTACAAAATCGCTAAAATGGATTTTATAAAGACAAGCTTTAAATATTGAGTCCGAGCCCATCCCTCCCCTCTTTAATACACTTGAGCAACTTGAATCGAGATATTTTTATATTTGACCAAATTAATATCTCAATAATTTCCACTCGTAGATTTTCCACTTCGAGAAATGAATGCATGGTACTTTCCTAAGGTAAACTCTTGAGTGTATCCTATTATACCGAGAGTTTTTTTTAAAATTAGTGCCTTAACTATGAGTGTATCAAAAATATTTTTATTACAATTAATCAACAGTGTACTGTTAGTATCACAACTTCTACAATTGGCAAATTTAAATCCGAAATTCAATTTTCGATTGAAAATTATAACATCTTGCTCAAATGTTCTATGAACTTTTTCAGTTAAAACTGGATTCAAATCGATCGATTTAAAAATTATGATACTTTTATGGATGAATTGAAATTAGTGGAGATAACAAAATTGAAAATATATATATATATATACAAAGGAGAAATTAACTATGAAGCTGTATTTTTATGATTTTGGAGTTGTGCGTAACAGCGTAAGCCATGTGAGCAAACAAGAGAACAAGTTACAAGAGGAATGGAAATCGTACATGCTGGTGACTGGTGTACAACATAATATATAATTAGTATATTTTAATGTATTTTCTAAATATTGTTGCGTAAACGTGTCGAGAACTTGGACATAGTAAAAACATGCCTTAACAATAGTAAGATTGTTATCTGTTATAACTTATAAGGTTTTGTTAGGATAGTGTATCGAACGTAAACAAAATGTGTTAATCTGCACCAACGGTTCTCAGTCGGAAAAAGTAACTTTGCTCAGAAACAAGCGTTTTGTGATTTATTGCATAATAATATCCATAAAAAGTATAAGAGGTCTTAAGTAAAATTCATCCACCACAACTCCTACGTTTTTCTAGAAATTCAAATAATACCTGCTAATAACTACCTTAACCGTTGCCTCGTGTCCAAGCTCGACCAGCTCTCGCGGCGCGAAAGTGTGGCGGTGCGGAGCTTAACGGCTCTGTGGTCTCTGTCAACTCGAGATGGTCGTCGTTGCGTGAGGCGTAGCGGGGCGAGACCTTGTTCAGCCTAACTCTTTGTTACTGCCTCGTGAGGAACGGGGCGCGCGAAGACTGGGACGTGTCGCGACGCAACGGGCTTCACGCTGTGAAGCCTTGGTCATCTTTCTTCTCTGTTCGCTCGTGAATGTTCTCGCGGCGCGACTCTCGAGCGAATGCCTGCTGTCGCGGCGCGATGCCTGAAGCCTCTCTAGTCCGAGTGTTTGTCCCATTTTGTGTGTCTTTATTTCATGTTTATTTTCTTTTTGTTCTCCCCCATTTGTAGGTTTTTCGTAGTTTATTTGGTCCATTTCTTTCGTTTTGTGTTTTTGCCTTTAGTTTATGTTTATGTGTCCTTTTGCCGTATTTTGCTTCGTGTTTTTCCGTGTTTGTGTTTTCAGGAGGTAGGTTGTGCCGGTCGAGGTTAGGGTTGCTTGAACTGAGACTGTGATATCGAGAATTCCCGTGGCCGAGCCCAGAAAACGACGAAGAGGACTGAAAAACGGACAGAAAACGCGCCTAGCATTTGTCGCGACTCACGAGAAAAACTGGGACTAAAGGTGCAGTCCGGAGCGAGGGTCGCGACTCGCGAGATGGTGTCGCGACTCGCGAGTGATGTTGCGACCAAACCCCAGAAATTTAACATTTTGACGACGCGCGACTCGCGACCGAGGAAAAGGCAAAGTCGCGACTCGCGACTTATCGGCGTGAATTTCGAGGAGCGGGATTTAACATCAGATTTTGGTCCTAGGGTTCATTATTCACTTCCAGACTTTGTTTTTACGTTCTTTCTCTAGAGAAACTCATTCCTTTTCATGTTTTTTCTCTTTTGATTGGATTTGGAGATTAAAAAACTCCTTTTTCTCGCTTTGGATTTGGATTGTTCATTGGATTTGACATTGGGATTCTCATTATTAATCGTAATTTCTCTTTTCAATTGCTTTGTTGATGATGATAGCTTGGGTTTATCTGAATTTTGATGTTGAATTCCATATGAGTAGCTAAATCCATTCGCTAGGGATAGGGGATGATTGATTAGGTTCGTTTTAATTGAATGCTTTTGATTGTTCATATCTATTCGAGTTGTGTGAATTATAGGGTCAGTAGATTGATCACCTTTCTAACCTAGTTAATCAATGTATAGAACCGAGAGGGGAGATGTTGGTCGATTTAGGCTTGTTTAGAATAGACTTGTTCGTCATGGTATTGTCTATGTGTTGCTAGAATTGATAGTTGATTGTTTACATTCACTCTCTTGTTACGAAGAGTTATTGAGAGTGAACCTCTGAACGAGAAACGATTCAAGTCCTTTAACCGAGCAATTGATTGCCGGTGATTATGTTAGAACCGAAATCAATTATCCCCGATTCCCTACTTAATCATTCAGTGAATTTATTTGCCATTTTGCTTTCATTCTACTTAGTTTAAATCATTAGTTGATAATTGAAACCCAAAAAATATTGAATTAGAGTGTTTAAGAATTTGTCTTCTCATTTCGGGATTGAATAAACGCACAAGAATATCCGGCTAACCTTCCTTGCGATACGACCCGGGGATGAATCTTTCGATTCTACTCCAGTAAAAATACTGACAACACCGAGCCTCCTTGATACGAGCACGTCGGGCTAGGTTATATGCGTTCCTGAGGAGTCGACCTTCGTTTGCATCATTCTCGTCCCCTTCAAGAAAATCCTTATCCTGAAGGATAAGACTCGTAAATTGCATGCGGATGTCTTGCAAGTTCTCCCAAGTTGTGTCTTCTTTCGGTAAATCCTCCACTCGATTAGAACTTCCCAACGAACTCTTTTTACTCTCCGGTAGTCCCTTGCTCGACTTGGTGGTACCAGATATCCCCCTCTTGACTTACTGTGGTAAACTTGTCTGTATCTTATGACCATCTCCTAAGCTCCTTTTAATTGAGAAATCTGAACTACCGGATGAATTTGGGTTCTGCGATTCTAGCTTGTTTGCTACCTCACCTACTCTTTCCTTGACTCGATATGGTCCATAAAAATGGATCCCTAGTTTGAGCAATGCCGTTTGAGAAATGGTCTATTGATGATACGGTCGCAATTTTAAATAGACCCATTCTCCCGGCTCGAATCAATCCTTTTGACACCCCTTGTCATAGTATTCCTTCATCCGATTGATTAAACCATACAAATTATTTTTGAGCTCCCGATTCATCAAGTCCCACTCCAATAGCTCTCGATCAACCTCCGCATTCGGCAACTTTACCACCGTGTAACTAACTAGCATGGGTGCAGCCCGACCGTAAACTAACTCAAATGGAGTAAACTTGGTCGATGTATGATACGTGATATTGTTCCAAAATTTGGCCCAAAGCAAAAACTCCTCCCATTTCTTTGTAAATTGATGTACGAAACACCTAAGATATTGCTCTAATGAATGATTTGTTACCTCAGATTGGTCATCTGTCAGGGGATGGGATGCTGAACTCATCACCAACTCGGTATTATGCATCTTGAAAAATTCTTTCCAGATGTTACTAACGAAAATTTGATCTCGATCGGACACAATAGATCGAAGCACCCCATGTAATTTAACTATGTACTCCACAGACAACTTGGCTATAGATTTTTCCGTGTAAGGATGTGTCAAAGGAACAAAGTGTGCATATTAGGTGAGTCGATCCACCACCACCATAATTGTGCAACCCATCTGTTTGTCTATATTTGTAAAGCTCGACCGCAACTGTACTGCTTCACTCGTAGTATGTTGCAAGCCAAGGATACCAAATAATTAACAGTTGGGTTCCTTCAAAAATATCACAACTAAGTATTTTCTTTATCTACCCTATAAGATGATCACAAATTTAGCTTATCATTCATCTCGGGATCGATAATACCGTTGATTAAATCACATATATTAGCGTCTCCACTCAACACATGCAATTCAACTCCAATTAGAACAAAAGATCTAATATCCTCACAACGACCTCCTAATCTCTCGATTCAGGCAACTAAATTGTGTCAAATATAAAAGACCTAATATTGAACTTACCTCTTGAATTATGAACAATATTTTCAAACATGTAAAAGCATTGATCAAGTGCAAAAAATGAAATAAGAACAAAATATTTGAATATGATTCAAAAGAAAAAAATAATTAATTATAAATAAATCATCCAAAATTCCAACATATTAATCTACTACCAGGTCCTAGAACCAAATAAACTAGTCACTCATGTTCAAAATCAAATACATAGACATATTAGAAATCGTCATGATAAATAAAAGTTCAACAGAAATAAGAAATAAAAACTAGGAATCTCGTCGGTCTCTCAATCTTCTTGATTTCTTCGTAGTTGGATCTTTTTCCTTCTCAATTGCCTCTCTTGTGTGTTCTAGGGCCTTCTTTCTTGATTCTCATGGTCTCCTACTCTCAAAATAGGGTAAATATGCCTTTTATAACGTCCAAAAGCCTTCTCCTTTTAAAATAGACAATAAATAAAAAATAGCCTGCGCACGCGACACGGCCATACAGCCCGTGTCAACGTCCGTGTCGCTACCCGTGTCAGGTGTGACACGGCCCGTGTCACAAATCTGCACTCTACTTTTTGCTTGTTTCACACGTTTCTTTCATTTTTTTAATCCGTGCATCAATCTTTCATCATCTCAGGAGTCTTAGGTACTCACCATGCACCTCCAATACCCAAAAGCTCTACAAAAATATGGAAATATCTATAAAACAAGCACGTGTAATACCTTTCTAACGAGATATAGAATTAAAGCGCAATAATGCAATTTATACACCAATAATGCAATGAATAAGATCTAGATACTATATAAACATGGTGTAAAATTACACATGAACACCATTCAAATGTTTTTATTAACATTTTATAAGATGAGTTCCACCGGGTAGGAACGTTCAGTTGGAATTTTTTAGGTTTAATATCTTGACCTCTACAAAAATCTCTTCATTTTATTATTTCTTGAGGATGACGATGTAAGTAAGTGACGATGTAATAATTATCTTGCAAATAATCGAACCAAAAGACACAACAAATAGAAATTATTTGGTTTAAAGTTAAAGTTTTGGCCAAAATTAATTTTCTCACCCACAATAATTCAAATATCGCGAGTAAGAGTAGTACATGGAATCCGAGACGCAGCTTGGTTTAAAGTCATTTGAGCAATTTTTACATATAAATTAGAATCATCAAAACCGAAAGTAAGAGACGAAGCATAAACAAATTGAGCTAGATTACGTCTATGGTTTCATGAGAGTATTGAAATAAAATAGAAGACGTACGTGTTCCAGTCGCGGATGCAGTGCTACTCCTCAGGATTTGAATTTGGGTTGTGTGATTCCCCATTTCGGCAGGATTATATGTCGTATGTGTCATTGCATCGTTTTGTACCCATCGTTGGTTTTAAAGGCGTACTTTTTCTTGACTTTGGGTGGACAATGGTTGCAAATACATATAAAATTTTTGTCACCTTTTTCCTTATTGGACACCTGATATTCATCATATTTTCATGCATTATGAGTGATATATTGTGATATTTGGCCCTGGTTATCGTGTGATTGTGCACCAATTCGTTTTATTTATTAAACTATGATAGAGGTGTTTTTGTCGTTGTTTTTGTAGGGAATATGCCCGGAAATGCGTTGGAGATGGAATCGGGACGAAAAACGGCGAAAACGGATGCAGAAGAGGTCACACGACTCGTGTGGGTAGTGACACGGGTCGTGTGGGTTGAGAAAATAAGAAACGCAGCTACGGCTTTTTCACACGGGTCGTGTGGCCTCACACGACTCGTGTGACCCGGTCGTGTGACCAGTCGTGTGAGTCTGAAAGTTCGCCGAAACGTTGAGAAAAGTCACACGACTCGTGTGGCATGTGACACGACTCGTGTGACGCGCAGACCAGACCTGCGGGGAATAGGATTCTTGTGCGATTTCTTCCCTTTTTCGACCCAGAATAGCCCTACAGTATAAAACAGACCTTAGGAACTCGTTTTTGGGACTTTTGACACCATTGGAGGCCTAGAGAAAGCACGAAACACACGAGGGATTCGAGGAAGTCAAGATTGAAGATCCGGGAACTAACGGCGACAATAGTTCTTCTTTCTTTTCTCTTTTTCTTCTTCATTGAACTCATGAATATATTTATTTTGAGTTTTGAGAATATGTTTAGTAGCTAAACCTTTTAGGGATTCTAGGATTTGCGAGTACTCGGATTATTTTATGAAGTGATTTTGTTTATTCATTCCGGTTTATCATTCGTTTATCAATTTCTTGTGCTTTTTATTAATTGTGTGAATATAAGGGCCCGTATTTATGCATATTTGTGATTGACTTGAGACTGAGAGGAGATAGTTGATTGCTAAAATTGAGAAATTCATAACGTAAGAGACTAAACAGACCGAGAGGTTGATAGAATCTTGCGAGGGAACTAGAATCTTAGGAGCTTATGGGAGTTGATTGTTCATCTTGAGACCGAGAGGAGATAGATAACAATTAATATCTACGATTTAACTTGTTCGAGAGAAAGATGTAAATTACTTTAGTGATTATCCCTACGAATGGTAGAATTAAATAAGGTTTGAATGAATAATTAATCTTTGTTAGAATAATTCCGAGGAAAGCATAGCCTAGAATCTATTTTCTCATTCTTGATTTATCTTAGAACAAGCCTTCATTAGTGTTAGAATTTATTTTGTGATCATTCATTAGTTTAGAATAAAATCACCATTCAAATTTGCATTAGACTAAATAATATTTAATCGTTTACATTTTGATACTTGGTTAATTTTGACAACAATCTCTGTGGAATACGACCTTGCTCGCCACACACTACAGCTATACCGTACACTTGCGGATAGTGAAAATATTTTGCGAACAAGTTTTTGAAGAAGACGGGTAGATATTACTTTAGTCATTTTTGTTTTTGTTTTATACGTTGGTTCTTAATTGCATCCTTTTTGGTTTGTGTGTTTTAACAGGTACTTGCATGATCACGAGGTCTAGTGGGAGTTCACCCGTAAATTTTAACCCCGAGATTGAAGCTAGTTGCCGAAGGAACAACGCAAATCGGAGACTACAACAACGACTGAGAGGTGCAATGGAGGAACAAGGTGAAGAGAGGTACGGACAGCTCCAAGAGCAACTGGCAGAGCTACAACGCCAGCTAGCCGAGCAGCAGGCTCAACAGGAGACAGGACCACCGGTCCGGAGCATCTTCCAACCTCAAGCTGACCAAGTATATGGAGGAGGTCACAGGCCGAGAATTGCAGCTAACACTTTTGAGTTGAGCCCATCCTTGATTCGTATGGTTCAGCAAGAGCAGTTTGGGGGAGGTGCTATCGAGGACCCGAATGCGCACCTGGCGCAATTTCTGGAGATATGCAGTACCTTCGTGAAATGCCTTTTGAATATGTCAGACTATTCAGAATCGGGCAAGAAAGATTGTTCTTGCTCAGGGCAAATGTGATCGGGGCTTAAGGTTGTTGGCCTCCTCCACCTTGACCTTGAGTAGGATCGAAATCATTTTCGTATGGTTACTCCAGGTCCTCCTCGAACTGTAAGCTCTCGTGGATTTCATCAATAGAGTGAAAGACGCGATCTACCGTCTCGGGATCAACATTTTCAGGCGGAGTCGGAACACCCCAGTATATCCCCTTTTGTCGGCTTAGCGATGAAGGTCTACTCGGCGATGCGCCTACAAGTTTATGCTTTTGTGGCCGGTGACCGGCGGTACCACGACGACTACCGCGAGAACTCGACATTATAAAACTTGGTCTTAGATAATAGATTTAATTTATAAAATAAAGGAGAGGTAAAAATGATATAAATTAGATATGAGAGAGTATTATGTAAATAATTTGTAGAACCAGAACCTAAATGAGAGCGAATTTATAAAATCGAACCCGAATTTACATAGAACCGGACCGATTTTATCGCAAAACAAGCACAAAAACTGAAAAAGAGCACTTCAAGTACTTAGAAATGAGCACAGACAGTGAAGGAATGTTGTAGTAAATCGTGTGGAACATATGATTTCGGGGGAGGGAGTATATGTAGNTCATTAACTAAACCGTCGTTTCGGTTCAGCCCGGCGATACAGACGGGTCGGTTCAAGCCTGGCCGTTGAATCTCAACGGACAAGATGATACATCAATCATATTTAAAAATCTAACCATTGGCGATTTCAGGCGGGCCGATTTGGACCCGAAACTATATTTAAAATTAAAATAAAATAAAATCTGGTGGTTGGATCTCTAACAGTCAAAAAGATCTAACAACCCAAATTTAATTTTACCGTCCGGTCGTCAACGGTCCTCAACGATTTTGCGCCAGCCCAACATGAAAAATACAAAACAATAAAAAATAAATTAGAAAATTGGTGGGCCTCTCCAGGGGCAGTTCTAGGCGGACTCTAAACGAGATGGTTTTAACAATTATATATATATGAACCTGAATCGGCCCGTAAAAAACCATGGGCCAATTTGGGCCGGTTCGATTCTTCCCATGTAATTAATTAGTCAACGCCGGAAATTACCAAGAACCATCCTCTTCCAAACACACACACGTCACGTCAATTTGATCTAGCAAACGCGTAAATTCATGCAATTTTTCAACTCTAATATAATCACCAAATTAAATATTAATACTATTTATATTGAGTTTCAACTACTAGTTTGCTACTTATCTTGTACTAATAAACATATTAATTTCTATTCACATTAAAAGATCTGAAAAAAAT
>BKCP01006183.1:1916225-1942464 GCA_008636005.1 Striga asiatica
AATTTCACAAAGCAACCTATATTAAGATCTTCTATCATTATATAAAAAGAATATTTTTTTTACAAATTAGAAACGTTTTCCCGCCAAAATCATTGAATATATCCTACATATAGTAATTGTTGAACAAATCTGAATAGGTAAAAAAATCGGCCCATTAATTGTGTAAAGATTTGTTTATCTTTTTTCTATTTTCTAGTATCAAAACCGCTGTTTGACCATAAATATTTGTTTTTCTTTTTTCTATTTTTAATATAAATCTACACGAGCTTATCTCTCATGTTACAAAATCTCATTGCATTGTTTAAAAAATCTCATCCCTTATCTATACAGATTTGAAAAAATAAAATAAAATAGAAATCAATTCATAATTACTGCTAGAAATCCATTATCTTTAAAAAGAAAAAATAAAATAAAATAGAAACCAATTCATAATTATTACTACAAATCCATTATCTACTTTAAAAAGCTAATTTTCATCGGTCTAATTATTAATATTTTTACAAATATTATAAGCTAACCATACAAAAAAGTATAATAATAATTTTTAAATGGTGTGTAATCAAATTTTTTTATATTCTCTTATACAAAATAATTTTACATTGTTTGACCCCGAATCTTTAATTTATAATTATTAAGTATTGTTTATCCTCCTCTTTAATTTATAATTATTTTTTTCTTCCTCTTCTTAAATAGGATCAATAGTAGTTTCCACTTTCACAATTGAGTGACTCAAATTCGAGGTCTATTTATAATATTGTTAATTTGATATTGTTCTCGTGCATCGCACCCCATATTAAACAATAAGTCAACAAGCCAACCAAGAGACGTCGCGTGTCCAACCCCAAATAATACAACAACACAACGCGCCCTAACAATTTTACCAATTCTCCGATTCACGCAGAACACGCACATATACATACACACTCGCGACGTTTTGTGGTATATATATTGGTTTAGATAAACTCTACAAATCAAAAAAATCAAATCCCATTTCACAAAACAAGAGAAATAAAAAAAAATCAGTCCACTCCAAATTTTACTCAGCAAAAGATAACAAATCGATCAGTCCATGGGGGGAACCAAACAACCCCAACTGAACGGCGGCTTCTACGGCCCCGCCGTCCTGCCACCAAAGAAAAACTACCACCGCCCCGGACGTGGCGGCGGCGGGTGCTGTTGCAACCCCTTCAGCTGCTGCTGCGGCTGCCTCGTCAACTGCATCTGCACCTGCGTCTTCCAGATCATCCTCACCATCCTCATCGTCGTTGGCATCGTCGTCTTCGTCCTCTGGCTCGTTTTCCGGCCGAACACAGTCAGGTTCCACGCCACCGGCGCATCCCTCACCGAATTCTCCCTTGACGGAAACAACACCCTCCGCTACGACCTCACCGTGAATCTCACGATCCGGAATCCCAACAGCCGGATCGGGATCTACTACGACCGGATCGAGGCCAGGGCGCTGTACCAGGGACAGAGATTCGCCTCCGTCGACCTGCAGCGATTCTACCAGGGCCACAAAAGCACGCGCGAGGCGACGGCGGTCTTCAGGGGGACGCACTTGCTCCCGCTCGGGAGCAGGGAGAGGTCGCGCTACGACGCCAACAGCCGCGACGGCGCGTTCGATATCGATGTGAGGCTCTACCTCCGGACAAGGCTGAAGTTCTGGTTCGTGAAATCGCCGAGGGTGAAGCCGAACATTGAGTGCGATCTGAGGAGGATTCCCCTGAGATCAAACGGCAACGTATCAGGTGCTGCTTTTGAGCCCACGAGGTGCGATTTCGATTGGCGCTGATTTTTCCGATTTCTGATTTCACCGTGGGTACTGCAGCGCCTTGGTTTTTTCCGGTCACCGGCTATTGATTTTCCTTTTATTTTATTCATTTTGCTATTAGGCGTATGATTGATTGATACTTATTGTCGTTCTGCTTCGATTGTTTGGATTTTGATGATTTAGCTCCGTGAGTCTGTGTTTGTTCATCTGTTCATCATATATTGGAGTTTTTTCTATTGTATGTGAATAAATAAAGAGTTTATTTATTATTAGCTGTGCTTTGCTGTTTGTGTTGATTTTTTATTTTTTTTAAATAAAGATTTTACATTCAAGCAAATTAAGAGTTCAATGCTCGCAATTTTATGGGCCACCGCCCAATTCGCAATTTTATGGGCCACCACCTGGTTCTGCACTCGGGGGTGTTCACACTTACTACAATCCAAAAGAGATAATAGCTTCCTAAGGTCCGAGAAATCCTCAAAGACGGGGTCGAATTCTTCCATTTGAACGAGTCCTCCAACAACCTCTAAAGAATCTGTTAGAACCGTCTGAATTCTGAAATTTGAATCCCAAGCGAATCGAAGGCCGTGACGAATAGTCAAAGCTTCCGCAAATAAAGGAGAAAACGAGCCATGAATATACATAGTAAAAGCAGCATGATAAAATCCCTCCGAGTCCAAATCCATCCTCCCAAGCCTATTCCTGCATCCCGAACAGCCGCATCACACATGAGAGTCCAACCATTTTGGCACGTTCACGACCTTTCCCAACAACTGAGCAAATCCCGACTTGCTTTCTGGCCATTGTCAACCATCCCCGATTGAGCGTAATCAAACTCTTTTAACCACGATAATCCAAACTCCCAAACTTGTTTTGCACTCTTTGCTCGAAGTTTTTTACGAAGACGATTTCGTTCATGCCAAATAAGCCAAATTCCCACCACGAAGTTCTTAAAATCCATAACTTGATCCATGATAGAATGTCTAGGAATAAAGAGATGAAATCCATTCTATGGATTGAATTTACTTGAGTTATAGATTGAATTTTATTGGTAGACAAGAACTATTAAATGAAATAGGACTCCACTCGGTTCATCATTTGATAATTATTAAATGAAATAGGACTCCACTCGGTTCATCATTTGATAATAAGGTTGAATTCAAACTCATTTGGTTAACAAGCTCTAGTTAATATTCAAAAGTATGAATTTGATTAATTTTTTATATTTTGACTCCTTAACAAGCTCTAGTTAATATTCAAAAGTATGAATTTGATTAATTTTTTATATTTTGACTCCTTATAATTCAAAATCGACTTATTAATATCTATAAGAAATTGAAAAAAATTAATCTCGAGCTTGCTCGTGTTATGTAAACTGTGGTGAGGCTGGGAAAAGAAGTCAAGCGCCACGAAACGTAGACATTAAAATTGAACGGCTTTGTGGTAAAGTGGGTCCCAGGCATTAGATAGCATATAAGTTACTTTTTGTAATTCAAATTTTGAATTGTGAGAACGGTAAATGGAGGAGCCTTTTCAAAAACCCAACAAAGCTGACGCAGGCCTGACCACACTATAGAACTGTCTACACTTTTAATCTCAAGGAAATGCTCCCTACTTATGGTAGACACATGTTAATATGTCCATCTCTTATGCGATATGCACACATTGATGATGTTATCCCAATGTTTATAAATAATACAAAACATAAGGGCAGATCATAATAACGATTGTCTTCTTGATTTTTGTTTATGTACAGTTTTAGTCTCGTTTAACGATTATTATCTAAAAAAGAAAATTTTTCAATTTTAGCATTCTATTTGTATCCGCTTTTCACTCTTAATAATTCATGTATTCACTTAATTAATTTAAAATATTTATCGTTCGTTAACTTTTTCATTAAATTCTAACAAGATCGTTATAAATATTTTTTAATTAATTAAAAAAAACTAATGAAATTTTAAAAATGTTTGATTAATATAAGTAACAAAATAAATATTTTTCTAGTGCAAATTAAATATTAATCGCTTATAATCTCCAGCAATCTTTTCGGCCACTGCCAATCACCACCCGCCTTGGATCGAGGACCGACGCGACGTCTGTTACTAGCTGCCTGGTCGGCCGACCCCATTGCCACCCAATTTTAAAAAAATTGTGCATTAAGGCTTATTCGTATGATATACGATATCCAACCGTTGGATTTTATGAAGAATATATGTATAGAAAGCTATTTTCTAAAGAAATTCAACCGTATTTTTCGATTTTCCATCGAATCCCAAAATCACCGTCAAAGCGCCTAAATTTTTTTCAACGCGTGGTTGGGATATAGAGAATTGGATCTTCAATTCCCAGCTCTTTGATAGACCAAAATTGATAGTTGATATCTTGTTTTGGTCATCTCTTCATATGCTACAATAGCCCTTATTCAATTTCAAATTTAAGTTTCATATTTGTCATGAATTTTAGCTATGAATCTCGCCGTTTATTTCCCGATTTCTCACATTTGTTTTGTTCAAAATACAATTTCCTAATGCCTCGGTTGTCCAAAATTGGCGTGTGAGTTATCATATTGTTACTCTTTTCACGATCTATAAAAGTCCTTTATCAGTTACAAGTTTTAAGTTCATATATGTTGTGAATTTGAGAAAAAATCGTGCATTTTTTTTTTTTATATTTTTTTGTTCAAAATATTCAATGTCCATAGGCTCAATTGTTCAAAATTTATGTGTAAATATTAGTTTTGTTCCCGATTTCTACAATAGTCCTCTATCAATTTCTAATTTTGAGTTTATAGTTGTTAATTTAGTTTTTATTCTCTTCAATTCTCCATTTCATTTTCCTGCTTATTTTCCAGCGAGATTGAACAGTTCCGACGAGGTGAAATTTCCAGCACCGTTAGTTTTTTTTTTTTTTACGGAATTTTAATAGTTTAGACTAAAATTGATTGATTGTCGAAACGTTTGGTACCAAGATTGATTGATTGAATACATGGAGTACTGAAATTGAAAAATGGGTATAATTGAGCTACCAAAAGTGGAACTTCTCTATATAAAATATTTGTCAAAGAGTATTTGGGGTATGACTTAGGAGTCCTAGCCTTCTAGAAGCTTGTACTTTGTTAAACAAAATATTTGAATTGAAGCCCATTTTTGCTTTATGTATTTTCTAATGCCTAGGACTGTTATCGAATCGAACTGAACCGAGCTTAAGGTGTTCGAGCTCGAGTTTGATTAATTTTCGAACATGTTCGTGTTCGATCGATTAGTAAACGAACAAAAAATTTTGTTCGTGTTCGTTCGTTTATTGGTTCAACACGTTCGTGTTCGTTCGTTTATCTAGTCGAACATGTTCATGAACTGTTCGAATTGTTCGACAAGTTCGTGTTCGAGTTGTTCGACATGTTCATGTTCGTGTTTTTTAACTTTTTTTTTATTTTAATGTCATATAAGTTATTTTATTTATTATTTAATATCTATTCATATTTATATGTTATATTATATATGTATATACTATATATAATATTCATACTATATATAATATATAAAATTATAAAATATTTTTTTGTTCGCGAACGCTCGATTAGTTCGCGAACATGTTCGTGTTCGTTCGATAACTAAACGAGCGTAATTTTATGTTCGTGTTCGGTTCGATTGCTAAATAAACGAGCTGTTATCGAACACGAACGAACTCGAACGAGCTTTGTTCGCGAACGTTTAGTTCGAAAAATAGCCCTACTTATGCCAAATATTTGAAAGTCTCAAGGTTAAATATCGGCTAAAGGACGCATATAAGTCTGTAAGTAACATCAATGCCTATACTACGAGGCAAATTTTTTCATCACATAATTGTGCTTTTCATTAAATCTCTTCTTAAAATTACAACGTCTCCATAAATATGAAAACAAAAACCGCTGCTACAATCCTGATTTTTCGTAACGCGCAATTTCCATGATCAACGCGTCAATCCTAATTTTTCCCCGCTCTCGGTCTCCTTATTCTTGTGCCAGTAGCAGTTGAAAGCGTAGGAGGCGTGCCTCACCACCCCGATCGTCGCAGCCGTCTACCTCCGGTCGGTCCGAGGCGTAGGAGGCCTCCCTCTCTGGATTTGAGGCTTGTACCTCAGAATTCGACCAGAAATCGAAGTGTCGAGAATGGGGATGGGTTTGGGAATGGGGTTTTGGTTGAGGATGATGAGATTTAAAGTGTAGGAAAATAAACTACTAATAAACTACTGATAAGCTACTGATAAACTACCGATAAACTACCGATAAACTACTGATAAACTACTGATAAATTCATTCAAATCTTCATTTCATACACCAGTTAGTGTGCAATGGGAGAGGTAAACTTTAATAGAACCAAGAAAAAACTAGAAATTCACCCAAGATTTTGTCATCACATTATAAAAAAAAAATTACCATTATAAAGATATGCATACAGTTAGTGCTGTTAAATTAAACGAGCCTGGCTCGGCTCGGCTCGAGTTCGTGCCTTATCGAGCCGAGCTCGAGCTCATTTATAGCTCGTTTGGCTAACGAGCCGAGCTCGGCTCGGCTCGATAAGGCTCGTTAAGGCTCGAAAATTAAATTTATATATAAATTTTTATAGTTCGGCTCGTTAAAACTCGAGCTCGGCTCGTTAAGACTCAAGCTCGAGGCCTTAACTAGCCGAGCTCGAGCTCGTTCTTAGGCTCGTTTATTTAACAAGCTGAGTCGAGCTCAACTCGTTTACAGCCCTATATACAGTAAACTACTCATAGTACATCAGTAAAATCAAACAACACTATGGGTTGGATCTTCAATCGTCGTCGGGTGTAGTTCGCGGCTCCAATTGCCGCCTCATTATTTAGGGTTGGATGATGAAACCCTCCATCATCCTGTTATGCCGCCGGTTGTCGATCTCAAATCCAAGTCGTCGCCGCCATAATTCATCAATTGATTGCATGAGGCGAGGTTTGTCGTTCGCGAATCATAAATTATAAGAAGAATTCGGTCTAAATTTTTATTTTTGGTGGTACTTCAACTATTTTAACAAATTATAATGGAGCCCATGAACGTATGTCCTCTTGTCCAGCTTACACAAACAAAGCCCAGTCAATATCATATTCCAAAATTGATACTTCACTACAACTTGAAAAAAGATAAAAGTCAAAACAGTAAGCCCAACAATAAAGTTGGGCCGAAACAGACGGTTGTATCATTCTTATGAGCAGTATATATCTACTGCACTACCAATAACATTCAACCTCTTGTGCTATGAAAAATGTTGATGTACATTAACTATTGGGATGATTTGAAAAGAAGAAAAAATTCAATTCCCATTACTCTTGTAAATTTTGAGTATATAAATCCTTTTGAGCTATCTTCTAGCTATTTGTAATCAAAATTAAACAACTAAAGATTTTATGTACCAGTAACAACTAACAATGCCTATAGTCAATTAGTCATGATAGAAATGTCATTACGAATTGAGCTACAATAAAATGAAACCTAATCAAATACCCTCATATTCCTTATCAATGTAACATGAAAGTATGGAGAAGTCATTTNATTCTTCCTTTTCCAATAATGATGGCCAATTTAAGTTAGGTGTGAGTAATGGAATGTGTCCAATTTTCTCCAAGTCTTTTTCTATATTTCAATTATCAGCACGAAGAAATTATGGGCTATGAAAATGACATAGAAGAAAAGAGGAACTATAATAAACGTCTTTAATTGAAATTCTTCAGCTGCATTTAGTCTGCAGTCCACATTATTGATGCACCTTTTTTTATCCTTTACGTAAAGTTTGATTTCAATATTTTTGTCTTATTTTCCAACTCAGAACTCCATGGATAGGCTTTATTTTCATTTCAGCTTGTGTCCACTCGATCTTTCCTTAGCCTTGAGGGAATATGTTGATAGATTATGTGCATTTTATTTACCATAATGAAAAAGTTATTTAGTGATTAAAATTTATTAAATTAAATATAATAAAATATCACAATAGAGAAAGCAAATTCCATCACTACCAAGACCAAAGGACTATAACCTAGAGTGAAGATGAGGCAAAACTAAACAAAGCTACTTTTTTACCTTAAAAAATAAAAGAAATGCTAGAGAGTGACACCTTAGCCTCCACTGAAAACCCACTTTAGGCCTTTTTCCTAATCAAATTAATAATTATTATTGCACAAATTGCTCAATAACACATTCCCACAGATCAATCATATTATATACATACCCAAAATTCTCTTCACAAGATACATCAAACAAAACAAGTTAAACATCCACTGAAAAACCCACTTGGGCCTTTTCCCAATCAAATAAACAATTATTGCCCAAATTGCTCAATATCACATTACCCACAGATCAACAATATTATATCCCCACACAAAATTCTTATCTCATCACTAGATAACATCAAATAAATCATGTTTAACACTTCCAATTGCAACTTATAATTAAGCAAATTTGAATGTACAATTCCTCCATCCTACAGTTCCATCATATTTTATACTCGCACACAAAATTCCCAACACAGAGACATCAAATAAAACATGTTAAGCACTTCCAATTGCAGCTTATTATCAATCAAATTTGAATGTACAATTTCTCCAGCCTACAGTATACTCTGCTCCACAGAGATAATCAAAAAGGCCAAAACAGAGTAAGCTAGATTGATACACATCAAGTGGAAATAAACAAATATAAAAATTAACAACATATATATAATCAGCCCTGTGCAAAACCACCTCTCAGTAAATATTCTTTCAAGATTTATTTATTTTCCAACACAGCAATTCTAGAAAAGTTTCCACCTTTAGTCCTTTTTCTTTTTTCCGATAAAGATTTCACCTTTAATCCTTTCTTCTTCACACACTGACGCTACAGCCCTGCGAGAGCTGGTACTTGATCCCGTCGCCGACGACTATACCGCCGGAGCTCCTGCCGTTGCCGAGTGGGATGTACGCCGAGCAGGTGACGTGGATATGGTAGCGGCCGGAGACGAAGGCACCGACCCTCCACTTGACCCGGCCGGTGACCTTGACGGTGAGGCGGACGGCGCCGGCGGACTGGTCCTGGCGGAGGGCGAGGCCGTTGTAGGGTGCGACGGGGACGTTGTTGCCGTAGAGGAAAGGGGACCAGACGTTGAGGTCATGGTGGCCCTGGTAGACGGGCGGGATGGCGGTGGCGTAGGTGACCTGCTGGCTGTGGTAGGTGGCGTAGGCGGCGAGGCGGTCGTAGTAGACGCCGATTCGGGAGTTGGGGTTGTGGGAGGTGATGGTGACCTGTAAGGTGGTGGAGATGACGTTTGGGGCGGAGACGTTGAGGGAGAAGATGGTGGCGTCCTGGAGGACGAATCGGGGCTTGTGGGGCTGGAGGACGGCCCAGACTATGAGGATGAGGAAGATGAGGACGAGGAGAGCGGCGCAGAGGCGGCGGAGGATTTTCTGCCGCTTGTTTTTGTGGTGGCTGCAGACCTTCTCCGACATGGCGGCGGCGGAATTTGGGGAAAAAAATTTGGGGGGATTTTAAGGGGGGTTTTGTTGGCTTTTGATTTTTAGCTTTGAGAGGGGTATCTACTTTCTCTTGTGGCTCATATAGACTTTGAGAAAAAAGATAAATTGGGGGCTTTTCTTTTTTTAAGTATTTTTTACTTTTTTGTAACGGTTTGTTCATTAGAGCATCTACATTGGTTTAATTTTAATTTTTTTTCATTTATTCGATAAAAAAGTTACATTCTCTCTCATTCACATCATCTTTTTACTAATTCTCTCTCCATTTAAACACACATCCACATTCATATCCATTCATTTAAATACATATATGGGACCCACTATCCACTCATTTAATATAAATTTTAATATTCTATTCTTAATAAAAATAAAATTTTCATATTTTCAAATTATAATAATAAATTTTAAATGCATGAAAATAAAAAAAAATACTACAAGACCAAAATAACTTAAATTAAAATTATACAAGAAATAGAAAAAATTTAAATTTATCATATTGAGAAGTGTGATATAGATAAAAAATGAATTAAATATAAAATAAAAAGATAAAAAAATTGAATAAATAATTGATTTAAAACAAAAAAAAAAAGAAAAAACAAGCTGAACGCCCAAATGTGTCCACAAATTAATGAATGAGTTACATCCATCTTGAATGCCACCATGGCGTTTAAACGACCAAATTAATGGAGCGATGTAGATGCCCTTATATGTACTATAGGAAATATTATATTATAAAATATAATTCTTATGCACCTAAATTAGTTTATTTTCTTTCTTTAGTTAGTTTTCCTAAATTAATTGTGAATATTGGTATGATTATAGTTTTTGTGTAATTTTGATTTGTAAGTCTTATTTAATTTTATTTATTTCTCTATTTAAACAATAGAATAGCACAATAAAAGTTATCAATTTAATAGCACCAAACAAGATCATATTCTTTCGTGTTTGCATGAATTTCTTTTGTGTTTTAGTCGTGATCTTGTCGACAACAACCGAGTATTGTTTCAGTGATTCAGCTGGAACACTAATTTCTTGTTTTTTCTTTTTTTATTTTTCACATTATGAGTGTGTGCTTTGATGGAAGCTTTTCTCAATGATAAATAAAATATAATATTTTATAGTAAAAACATATTTCTATTACAAAAAACTGTGACAGTCCAATCAATGTAACTGTTACAATAGTTCATACAGGATCTTTCNTTAATTTAATTTTGTAGACGTTAGTGCCTTGAATATTGATTAAATGCCAATAAATAATGCCGACCAATGTCGTCCAGCTAAGCTATATCTAATCGATTATGTACCAGAGTTATATAATGTCGGTTAGGGTAGGGAAGATTATAGATAGGTTGTTCACATTCAGTAACTAATCTCTGTTTGAGTGGAGACAATAGTGGTCATCTAACTTGTAATAATCTAATTCACAAAAAGCTTATCTCAGAAACAAATGTGTGCGCAGATATAATTGTTGGATTGAAATATATAAATAAAAATACATATTTATATTAAAAATAAAAATTACTCGCCTTACTCCATTGTTTGCATGTATAACCATCTTTATCCCAACTCAATCCAACCTAATCAAATAATTAAAAATTATTTTCCTCACTTCTATTTACACAACTCAACCTTACCAGTTACCACCCAATTTATCTTTATCTTCAACCTACCTCAACTAAAATATTTATTCTATTTTAATTTATCTAAAATATGCAATTGTGTTTCAAAACATATCAAGTGTAATTTATATTTGTAGAGAATGACAAAATATGAAGTGTGTTATTATTTTTAAAGCAAAAAAAAAAAAAAAAAAAAATACATTTATCTAATAAGAATGGGACAAGTGTCTCTCATTCTAAGAAAAAGACTGGTTGCGACCCAGGTATTGAGACATGGGTCGCGCGACCCACTGACCTTTTTCTTCTATTTTTTTTCTTCTTGTAGCGGGTGACCTAATATATGAGTCACTGATAAAGTCGACTTAAAGATTTATTGATATTTCAATTACAAATAATTATTTATAACATGTGAATCTTCTATCACGTTAGTTGGATCACTAGAGCGGGCTATATAATCAATTGTCATATTAACTTTTATATATTTTTTTTAAATATAATATTTTATATAATAAAATTGTCCATATATGTAAAACTAGCTTGCTGAAAAGTATATATTAATGGGCGTTTTCGATCAACGGTTAATCAGTGAGATAAAAGGCGTTTTAAAATAAACTGATGAACGTTAGGCTACAATGAGTTTCAGTAATGGTCCTATGAATAATCGAAAATAAAAGAAATAAAGAATAACTTGAGAAATCGATAGTACTCTGTTTGGCTCAGGTCGACCGTTTATTATTTGTAGCTCAGACTAATGTGTCCCTTTTTTATTCTTTTTTTCGGGTATTTTTTACTAGGGAGAGAAATTATGCGATAACTACTTGGTATATGTGAAAATAAAAACTTTTGTTGCAATTACGAAAGGAAGGCTATGTCATTGACAACCTCGGGCCCGGCTGATTGAAGCCCCTTGCCCAAGTCATTGCCAGGAACTGGAAGCCGAAGAAGACAGATCAGAGGCCTAAGGTGGTGCAGCATTAGAGCTTTGCAAAAAGGAGCGAAAGCCACTCGACGTTGCTAGGAGAGGAGCGAATAAAGTAGACAACAAAAAGTCAATTGCCTGCTTTGATTTGAACCGTATCATCAGAAATAGAGCAGCTGACATTCTCGTTGGGTTGATGGACGAAGAGAAAGGAAATGCAGGGAAGAATAAGGCAGATTGTAGTACCGGTTTGACTCGCGTAAACATTAGTTGGCGAAAGGTTCGCTTGTTCGACATTTCTTGTATGAGGGGGCGGTGCCACAAAGGAAATTAGCTAACAATTGTCCTGACTATTGCATACTTTTTTTTTCGTTAAGAAAGAATATCTACAATAGAGTCAATTGCATCGAACCTCCTCTTTTTGTATTAAACACAGGGTCGATGTAATTGAGGGTTGACGAAGTTGAGTCGAAACGAAAACTACAAACGAAGCGAAGCGAAGTTCAATCATAAAGTATGAGCATTTGAGCAAAAAATCGCCGTCGCGAAGACTTTTTCTTGTAGTTGTATATACGAGAGTCTGCTTTCTTTATGATTGAACTTTGCCTCGCTTCGTTTTCACTAGCACAAGTGGATGTTTGGTTTTAGCCTATATTTATTAGTCAAGACAATATAAAAAAATAGAATGTATTTTGTGGAGTAAAATTATTTTGGACCCAATCAGGCGGATATAATTATTTTGGGGCGCAAGTTCAACCGGTCGGGCTCAATTTTTCTCAAGCATATAATTATATAAGCCCAAACTCAATTTTTTCGTTGATTGGGTCGAACCCTCTTACAAGTCAAGTTTCAATTTAATAATTCTAATATTAACTAACACTTTCGCTATTAATTTGAAACTAACATTTTAACAATCAGGTAACTCTAACCAATACATAGTTTCAATATTAACTAACTTTTCATTCATCACGTAGCCATTAATTCCAAACTAACATTTTAAGTACCATCAGTTACCTCATCAACAGCCACTACCAGACATACGTACACATATTGCGATCTGCAACAACATGCCATCACATGTTGCAGCCAGCAAATATACCATCAAAAATCCTATTATAGCATATAGTAAAAGTCATGCATACTCAACAAGCTTTATCTAATTTTTATCTATATTGACAAAACTTCTAAGTCAAAATTCAGGTAGTACTAAATTTAGGTACTGCCTTTCAACTAAAATAGTTGACCTTCACTTGTCAGGTTCCAATGATCACGCCCAGCCTCACTTCTTCATCTACGCTCCTTCTCAACATTGAGAACAAATCCAACACATCTATCTCAAAACACAACCTTCGCAAAAATCAAAACACACCCAAAAAAATCTCTATCATAAAAAAAAAATAAAAAACATCAGAATTCTCTCTCTCTCTCTCACCATTTTCTGTTCAAGCGCCTGGCCTCGCCTCGCCTCTTTTGCGCCCTGTAACTGGAAAAAGCCCACGGAGAGAAAAACAAAAATAAAAAAATAAAACACCAAAAACAAAACGCAGAAAAAAAAAATGGATTCCACCTTCTTGGAAGACCATAAACAAAAAGTCGAAACCAGGTACCCCTCAATGGACCGTTACCAACAACCCCCCTCCGCCTACCCCTGTGGGCCCCACCACGGCTACCCCTACGTGTTCAATTCCTACCCCAACAACAACACCGACTTCTATCCGAACCAGCATTACGACAAGCCGCTCCCCGAAATCGACACTGACGACGACGGTTCGTCCTCATTCGTGCGGCTCATGCTCGTGCTCATGATCGTCCTCGTGGCAAGCATGTGCACGATGTCCCTAGTCATGTGGTTCCTCTTCGGGACCTACGCTCCGGAATTCGAGGTCACCTCTCTAAAAGTCTCCAACTTCACGGTCACAAACTTGACCCTGACTAGCACGTGGGACGTGACAGTCTCGGTCACAAACACGAACAAGGATCGGGCAATCCAGTTCGACCAGGTCAAGTCGTTGCTTTTCTATAAAGAGGCTTTGCTTGGGGTTTCGGATGTGAAGCCGTTCCAAGTGAGCCAAATGCAGAACACGGAGTTTAACTTGAGTTTGCTGGTGGATGTGAAGAATGCAGAGGAAAACAGGGTGCAGGAGGGGATTCTGCCGACCCTGGAGCAGGATTACAGTAACGGGATGGTGGATTTCAGCCTGAGGCTGGCGCTCAAAGCGAATTTCACGATGCCAAACATGGCGTACAGGCAGGAGAGCATGAAAGTGATGTGTGAGAGAATGGAGGTCGTGTTCTCAGCTGATACTGGCGCGGGGAGGCTGTCGCCGCCAGGGATGATGAGCACCTGCTTGATACAGGTTCAGTGATGCCGAAAGAAAGAAACAAATGTGGTGAAGGATTTGTAATGTCATAAGATAACGTCAGCAATTGGTCACAACGGCTTTTTTTCGGTGGAAGAACCAAAAGTAAGGTTAATTTGTAATTACAGGGTGTTTTGTAGAGTCAACGGGATGAAGTTACAATACTAAATTTGATATCAGTTACAATACTAAATCTCCTTTTTTTTCCTTATAAGATGAATGTGCTTTTTTTTTATTCCATTGAGTGAGATGAAGTTTAAGGTGTAGTTTGGCCATTATAATTATAACGAAAGTAAAATGACTAATAAGGAAAAACACATCATAGGTGTCTTAACTCATCAATCATAGGTATCTAAACTATGCTTTCTTCTGTGTCATGTGTGTGTGCTCACACGAGCGTGTCTCTGTGGAGGTGGGCATACGAAAATGTACAGTGGACAAACCCTTGTCTTGTCCTGTAATGCATTAGACAGTTTTCTTTCTTTTTTTTTTTTTTTAATTTTTTAATTGTTCCTTTTTTGGTTGCTTTCGTTGATCAAGTGACCATATATGAATAAGACGCACATTGGTGCCTGTGAGATTGCACCTATGCAAAATAGTGTTTGAAGGATGCACATTAGTGCATGTGAGATTGCACCTTCTACGCAAATGACTAAAATACCCCACGTGAAAAATCAAAAGTCCACCTAATTACAGGAATGCCATGCCTCCTTGCCCAAAGTTTGACCCTTTGACTTGCCTGGAGTGTTGATATATCACATCCTACGATACAATTCATTCTTATTCTCATATGATCATACTTCAATATTTATAATATTATTGCTTAATTTTGTTTACAGCATTCTAAAATCTGCGGATACTTGCTTTCTCTGTCGAAGTAGAGGACTTTCCTCACGATTTAACCAAAAGCAAATGATCTTAATCCAATTTCTCTTGAATCTCAACTTTATTAAGAACTGAAATAGAGTTTAACTACATACTCAAAATGATTCTCGTGTTAAAGAAGCATTATATATAATGAATGTATTTACCGAGTTTCAAACCATAAGTTTGGACAAATCAAGTGACCTTCATAATACATTTCCTTGAAATATTTCTGTTTTTCATACATTACCTTTAACACGGAACAGTTTCATATTCCTTTACACAAAAGATCGACAGAGACAAGCAGCCATTTCTACTGATATACAAACAGCAAAGGTTCTATGATGCTAATCACTTATTGGTTCCAGTCTAGTCTAGTGCCATGCATCTCATGAAGCAAAAGCTATTACAAATTTAGCAGAAAAATATATTCTCAATAGCTCCAGTAGTTAGGCATGCAAACCTCATCAGTAGGACCATAGCCACTGTACACTTCTTGACTTCTGTTGAGCAAGTTCTTAGAAGGAGGGAGATGAAACTTGTGAGAACTGTTTAGACCTGTAACATTTTAGAAATAAGTTCTTTTGCCTCGTAAGAATCATGACAGACACAATAAATTCGAGAGAAAATTGAGTTTGATAGAATGAAATGATTATCAAGTTCTGTTGTACAGCATATTATTTCCTTATGTAGTGAATTTACAGCTTGAACTAAAAGGAATTCATATTTAGTGGCATATATACTGCAAAAATTGCAAACACAATCTTATCCCCTTAAATAGTTCCAGGAAACTGAAAAAAAATTCCCCTAAAATATAATTAACCATTTGTCATTGTTCTCTCAACTTAAGTTTTAAAAGGGTGATTCAAGAAGCAAAACAAAATTAAATTTGGATTATCCACCAAAATATCACATTCCAATATATGACTTGCTTGAGTAACATATTCTTCCACGAAAATTTTAACTGTCAAAGCAAGCCAATGCTCTGTTTTTACTTGATTATCAAAAGGGGAGAGGGGCAAATGAGTAATCATTGCAGCCCGTCTCATTATCACCCACCCACAATTCTCCCATTTGATCTGACCTCAAACTCAAACCCCATCACGAAGAAGCATAACGTATAAGAGCAAATTGAGGAAACAATAAAACCAAATAAAATTAGAAAAACCTTCAATGCAGCATATATTANAAAAAAAAAAAAATCAAATCAATTCCAGCATTCACTCACGCGGCCCCTTCCCTTTCTTCGCAGCCGTGTTGCTAACGCGAGGCAGAAATACGCCTGTCCCTCCACGAGCACCCATTCCCGCCTGAAGCAAAACCCGGTTCAGCTGCTGTCGCTCTTCTGCTCGAGCCCTTTCGGCCATAAAGGCCTCAATCTGCAGAGTAGGAGCCGATCCCTATTAATCGCTTTATCGAAACCACAACCTGACAAAAGCTGAATCTGGAAACTGGAAAAGGGGAATTGCAAATTGCAACCTATCCGAGTCTTACCTGATCCTGGACCGGGTTCGGGTTCTGAAATCGAGTAACAGGTAAGCACCCGGTCCAACTTTTCTTCATTCCGCGGCCACAGGGATCGCGAGCAGCCTCTCGGGAAACGCCGCCGTAAACAGCCGGCTTGAACCGCTGCTAAAACACTTCAAATTATCCATCTCAGAAGGAAATGGAAAAGCGTGACAACACACAGAGAAACAGAGGCCAACAAACATACACACACACACAACACAAGTTTTTTAAAAATTCGCCGGTGGATTTAGAAACGACCATGCATGCGCGTACCTGTAAAGTTTGGAGAGCTTCGCAGAGGCCATTGTTATGTGCAACGCGCTGAAAGCCCACCATGCAAGTGGCCTTCGAGAAAGAATGGCTGCCGACCGGAGTAGGGGTCTTGCTGGGGAGCTGAGCTTCGTCCATGGAGAAGAAATCAGAGGGAAGCCATAGCTCGCCGTCCTCCAAATCTTGAGCACCAAAATCGTCCGCCATTTTTTCTCTGAAAGCTAAGCGGAATGCAGAAGGTCGAAAGGGGGGAGTGGGGGAGAAAGATCTGTTTGGGTTTTCGAAATTGACGTTACGAGTTTTAATTTTCTAGAATTTGGACTAAAGGCAAAAAAACATAAAAATAAAATATAAAAATCCGTATTTTAACTTTTTAAGCAAGCAATAAAAAATAAATAATGAATAATGAGAAAGAAAGCACAGGACGGTCACGTGACAAGCGAAGATTCGTTGGTACACATCACACTTTTCTGTCCCACGATTTGTATATAGGGTGCCGTAGTGGTCTGATTTGCTGCCAGTCCACCTGTCTTCTATCAGAGGCACGTTTGAGTTCAAGGCAGGGGAAAATTTGAAGGTGAATAATTTTGAACTTGGTTTAGTGATAAATGTTATTTTTAGTCCATTAATTTAAATTTAAGACCATCTCCAATTCCAAAAAAATCATTCTTACTTTCGCATAAACCATATCTAATTCTTCTAACATCTCAAACTCAAAATAATACTTTTATATTTTTTTCTTTCACGTCATTTTTTACAAATTTTCAATATCATCCACACATTTACAAAGTTTACCAATTAAATCTTATCACTATCTTATACGCCCTCTATTGTAAATTACTTGTCGTTCTAGTTTAAAAGAACAAAATTATTACGGGTGCCGAGCTATGGGGCCTTTTCCAGGAGTTACAATTGGCTTGGGAGATGGGATTTAGACATATTATCGCCGAGACCGATAGTCTTTGCGTGCAAAAAATGGTGTGTGGAACTAGAGGTGTCTTTGGACCCCATGAGGCTTTGGTTAAGACCATACGAAATATGGCCCAAAAGAAGTGGGATATTCGAATCCAACACGTCCATAGAGAAGCTAATTTTGCGGCGGATCACATGGCGAGCATGGCAACTTCCTACCCGACTGGCCTACATTGTTTCAACCTCCACGTATCTTTCCTAAAAATTTCAAAATTTTGGTGAAACACTTTCAAAATAAACATGGAGCCAATTATTGAAGAAAATTATTGTGTTTGGTTTCTTATATATAACGAGAATCAAATACTACTAACAACAAAGACTTCAAATATAGAAAATCATGCCAAAAAAATTTTCTTTTTCGACTTGAATGTGGCGCCAACGAATTTCGAACCATCAAGCAATGAGGAGATTCAGAGCATGTCATATTTTTTTTTTCCAACTTGAATGTAGCGCCAACGATTCAGAACCATCAAGCAATGAGGAGATCGAAGATGGTACCTTGTTACTTGATTTGAATGTGGATCCACATCAAGATATTGAAACTCCACTAATAGAATTAGAGGTTATTATCCAATTGCAAGAAGATGATGAAGACATTTTACTTATTCATTTACAGAAAATTTGGCTCTTACATTATTTTACACTTAGAAAACATAATTCATTATTTGTAATTTTTTTCTTATTTCGTCATTTTTTTCTTGAATTCAGAGTTTGAGTTTTTTTTTTAGTTATCATAAAAAACCATTATGTTTTCATTTGTAAGTTTCTAGTTTCCCGTATATTTCTATTTACAAAAACAAGATATAAAAAGCATTTAGTTTTAAATTGTTGAAAATAACTCAATTTTTAATTGTTCTATGGTGTTCATAGGATCACAAGAAAGTAGACAAAAGAAAAAACTTGTGTAATGAGCAAAGATCAATCTATAATACTTTACTATCAAGAAGTGTCAACGGAAAGTTGAAATGAGACACAACAAAAGAGGTCTCTACTTTTCTATCCGTGCCTATACGAACAGTCGTGTTTGGAAACGAGCAAAAGATACTTCAAATGGAGCATTAGTAGACGTGTCTCACAGAAGAACGAAAAATTGTGGACGAAATACAGTGTACATTGATCCTCATCGAGTTGGCGAAATTCTATTATGCAAGCGAACGACTCTGAGATCGCTTGCATATAGTCTAAAAGTGAGCCCAACAACATTATGCAGAAATGTGAAAAGAGGTCTTCTTCGACGCCATTCAAATACCATTAAGCCATATCTCAAAGAAGATCACAAACTAGCTCGTTTACAATTTTGGATATCAATGCTCGAAGTACATAGTATTTCTCATGAGCCGAAGTTTGTTGGTATATACAATATTGTGCATATTGATGAAAAATGGTTCTATATGACCAAAAAATGTGAAACTTATTATTCACTTCCACACGAAAAAGAGCCATTGCGCAGTTGCCAAAACAAGAACTTTACTGCGAAGGTAATGTTTCTTGTTGCTATGACTCGTCCACGATTTGATGATGAAGGAAAAGAAGTTTTTTTTTTGAAAAAATAGGAGTCTTTCCGTTTGTCGACATGCAACCATCCCAAAGAGAAAGCCGAAATAGAGAAGCTGGAACTTTGGAGCTCAAACAGATTACCTATGTCACATGAGAGATGGAAAAAATATTTTTGATCGAAAAGGTCATACCAAAAATTCAAGAAGTGTGACCAAAAGAGAATTACGGAAAGATCATCTTCATTCAACAAGATAATGCACGAACACATGTTGATCCAACCGATACAGAGTTTCAAATGGCTGGTTTACAAAATGGTTTTGATATTCGATTAATGTGTCAACCATCGAACTCTCTGGATTTAAACATTTTAGATCTTGGATTTTTCAGTGCCATTCAAGCTTTACAACATGAGACTCAACCGAGAACAGTGGAAGACCTTATCCATGCAGTTCAAAAGTCATTTGACGAGTACCATCCAAAAAAAGTGGATCATATTTTCTTGAGTATGCAACTATGCATGCGAGAAATAATGAAAGTTGGAGGCTCCAATAAGTATAAGATCCCACACATGAATAAGACTGGATTGGAAAAGAAAGGTCGTCTTCCTAAACAAATTACTTGTGAATTGAGAAAGTGTAATGCATATCCTAGCATAATATCTAGAATTGGCTGGAAATGGAATAATGATCAGCCTTTAGTACTCATTTGTTCATATGCTTGAGTATGGCTATTTTTTCCTTTATTGTCTTTACATTTGTTGTCTTTACATTTGTTCAACTCACTAAATATTTTTAAGTGAATCACTGGCTTGGGATCTCAACTATATGTTCCAAAAAGACAGTCATCCTCAAATTCCATGTTCTTGTCTTATTAACCTTATGAATCTAGATTATTACTCTTTATGTTAATACATGCATTGCCTTTTTTTTAATATGCTATTTTCTCCTGTGCTTGTGTCTTAATTCTAAATGGTTCTGTGGGTCGTCCTCAACAATGATGATAAAAATGACAATTTCGATGATCCTAATAATGTTGATGATGCAGTTGAGATTTGGATAAGGGATAAGATTTGAGATAATAAACGAAAAATATTGTCACAGAACGTAGTTCACCTCGGCGAGACTGTTCATATCTCGTTTGTTGTCATCAATGTTAATACTCCTGGGAAGCCATGGAGGTGTTGATCTCCAGGTACAGTAATTTACAATGCTTGTTTGTGGTCAATAGTTGATATTAATATTTGGTGATTTATGAAGTTATCAGAGGAATTACACTGAATGAATTTGCAATGTTGAAGGCTTAAAGCTTTTGAAGGATGGTTTTTCTAACCTTCAAAGTTGCAAACAGTGGGATCTTTTCGGTTTTCTGTTTCGAATTTGTATATTAGATCGTTTAACACGGGATTTAGTTATATTTCTTTGTATCCATCTCATTGTATACAATGATATCTCGATCCTCATATATTGTTTTCCTTTTCCTCAAGTTTATTTGTTGGAATTAGACTTTATTTCGTGAACTTTTTGATGAGTGTAGGTAGCTATTGGTTTCTCCTTTGATAGTGTACTCGAAACCACACTCAAGGTGAAAGAAAAATGGATGTAATGGTTTAACTCTCTTGGATACTATGTGTAGTGAGGTTATACAGAATCGTGTCTTGTTTTAGCAAAAACAGTAAGAGGCTAAATTTAAGGATGAAGATTCTTGTTTATAAGCCATTGCTAAAATTCTTTCTGAAGCAGTTGTAACATTGACTCATTGTAATATAGACGTGAACTGAATGAAGAGCTTACGGTTGGCTAATGGTTAAAGTCGTAGTATGCTATAGACATGTGAGTTCACCATGATCAGGTTATTTTTAGTTCCTTTTTTAGTACGGTTTATACAATGTTCATCCTAAGTTTATGTTTGAATAAATTTAAGATCAATCCTAGTTCGTGCATAATCTCATATCAGTCCAGGTTCTATGTTCTTAAACAATGTAAATACAACATGAAAAGTGTTTTTTTTTTTCTTTTTAATTTCCCCTTTAATTTTGTTGAGAAGTGAACTCAAAACATATGTTGTACCAGTGCCTTGTTAGGTGGAATGTATATTATTCATGCGAGTGGCAAGGCACTGTGGGAGATGCGTAATCATAGGGTAAGACATCGAGTTGGTTTACTTGAATTATGCATTTTCTTACTTAATTGCCTTTATAATAATGGAATAATTTTTAGAATCTAGAGAAATGTTAAGCCTGTATTTATTATTAGGTTATAGTAGAAAGAAATATACACTCAAACAACATCTATATATATATATTATATAATAAGAATTACCTTAAATCAAATATAGTAAGCATTTCTTGCCATTATGCATTAATTACATCTTAATTACAGTAATTGTACCCAATTCCTTAAAACAAATATTAAAGCATTAATTGAAATCAGTTTTAACTTCCCTTAACAACTGGATTTATTGTTTTAAAAAGATACTCCATAATATTTGATTAAACAGTAAATCCGGATGTTTGGAATTAATTATATTTAAAAGCAGTATTATTGTGGAATAAAATATTATATCTTTTTAAAAGTTGTATAATTATAGAAATCAAATAATTTAACCACGATTTAATCTTTTTAATTCAATCTATATCTCTTTTTAGACTTATCAATTCATTTTAATATATTTTGCCGTAAAAATGAGAGTAGAACTTTACAATAATCATCGTATCAATATTAATAATATAAATGCTAAATAAAATTTAATTATTTGGACTGTACAATAATTTATTATATATATATATATATATATATATAGGGGCTGGTTCAAATAAAAACTATGTCTGGTGTGAGAACCGTGAGAACCATATTTGATGCTATTTTTAATTGTGTATGATGCTATTTTTAATATTACATGGTGCTATCATTTTCATAAATGCTAATAAAAATTTTGTTGCTATTTTTAATCAAATACATCCTAGTTAAAAATAGCACTAAAACACAATTAATCATAGCACTACATACAATTAAAATTAGCGGTTCTCACAGTTCTCACACTAGGACTTGGTTCTCATTTGAACCACATCCTATATATATATATATATATATCTATCGCATATTTGAACTTCAAATTAAATTTCATAAGAATCTGCATTTTCTCGACTCTTCCATTCCCGACGAAAAAAAAAAACCCTAGCCTCGACTCTTCAATTCGCAGCCGATTAGCCTTCTCCGGCGAAGCGCGGTTTCGGCCAGTGGTCACCCACGACCGTTCGGCCGTCCACGACATCGTTCTCTTCGATTACTGCAATGGTTTGCTTTGATGAGTGCTCTGTCCTAGGTTGTCGGCAAGGTGCAACTGCAGTGGTGTGACTCGGTCGGCAGATGGTGGGTTCCCTCTGTGGACGTCGGCTTCGATTGGATGGTTAGCCACTCAATTTCATTGGGTCGGTGCTTGGAGGTTCATCGGGTCGATTTCAGGATGGGCTTCTGGGTTTGGATTTTTGGGGCTCGAGCTCGCGTTATCAGCGGCCTGCGATGGTGTTGGGAGGCGTGTTGGTCGGCGGGCGGATCGGGACTCCAGCGTCTGTGACGTCCTCCTTCGGGGGGCAGGAGTAGCACGAACGGGCAGCTCTCATTCCATTTGGTTCTCTGGTGTTGGGACTGGGTGGGCTCGGTGCCTCTTAGCTTGGCTAGTGGTGTTAGGCGAGCTAGTGAGGGGTTGTCGCAGGGAGCTGCCTGGTTGTCCTCTCGGTCGAAGGTGGGTTGATTCGGGTTAGTCTTGGGGTTCAGGTTTAGCTTCTGTATAGGCGTTCGACAACAGTTTCGGAAGTTGGGCCTAGGACTTCGGATTTTTCTTGGATTGATTGGTTCTCTACTGGTTTCGATCCGTTTTATTTGCTGGGGAAGGGCGTTATGTGTTTTGTGTTTTCGTTTTTTCGTCTTCGTCTATATTGTGTTGAATGTGTTGTGTTGTGTTGTGTTAGGACTTGTGTTTTTGGTTTGGACCGTTGGCCTCTGTGAGCCTGAGTGTCATTTTATTATCCTGTTGGGATCAGACAATCGGGTATTATCCTGGTGGGGTCTTTTTAGTTTAGTAGTGTTTTTGTGTTAGTGTTTTTGTGTCAGTGAGTATTACCCCGTTGGGGTCGGCTCGTTTTTGACTGTCCTCCCACTTTATTCAGCTATTGGCTGTTTATATTCAGCTGGTGGCTGTACTTTTGTAAATTTGTGTGGTTTATAATAATATCTCTATCGTTTCGAAAAAAAAAAAAAATTAAATTTTTTATTTTTTTCACATATATATGCAATATATGCAACTTAATTAAAAGTAAATAATATTGTAAAGGTTTAATTCAATCATGATAACACGTTTTTTAAAATTGCCACAATATTCGATTCACTATTCCACTACTCATGTAAACATCTTTTTGTTTATAATATCACGATTATTTTTTTATCATCTTTAATAATTTTTTTATCAATTTATTTATGACACATTTTTTTTTCATTTAAAAACCGCGATTTACACGTCCTCCGATTTATTTAGTTAGTTTTGAGGTACAAATGATAAAATATCGTTGTTGTTATTGTTTTTTAACGTAATTATTTTTGTAAATATTTTTTTACAAAAGATACAATCAAAATTCTTAATATTGAAATGAATTTTGCATAAAAAATGAAAATGATTGAAAGAAAAAAGATATACTCAAAATCCACACTTTAAGGTAACAACTTTTCTTATATTCTATATAAAATTAAACTTCACCAGATAAATCATATCTTTAGTATTTATCACAATATTACATATTTTTATTATAGTTTTATTTTGTGGTGCTAACATTCCGAAAATCAACAAAAAATTGAAGGAATAAGGTGTCTATGCAATTTGCAATTATCGAATGAAGAACAATCTTGGTAATATTGATCTACGGTTGCCATGGAAAAACAAAGATAATTTTGCATTGAAAAACAAAAAAGTTTATATAGTCCGTGTATCGTACGGAGTTACGTACTAGTATATTGTAAAACGGAGGGAGTTAAAGAGTTTAGTTCATAAACTACACGGTCGGTGTTAGATGCGAAAATTCCACCAACGTAGTTAAAATTTAAAAATGCTTGAAATGGTCTTAGGATCTGCAACACATTTTAAGGTATGTCTGAACAGATTACTGTATTACATACACACTACTCACCCAATTACACGACTACCATAATATGAAGATTGAAAAAAATAAATTGTTGCTGGTGGGCCACTTCTATAGACTATATATTTCCTTCAATTTTTCAAAAAAAAAAAATAAAAAATAATAATAATAATAATAAAGAATCCGCATAAATGGAACAGAGCGCAATTTATGACCAATTACAAGTCCAAAATTAGGAACAAAATCGTAAGAATATACTGCGATAATAATGTCCCATTCAAAAGGGGGCCCAAACCCCAGAACCTACATTTACAAATTTACCCTCAGAACTTAAACAGTCAATCAAACAACTGGACCAGAAGGCCACCTCACCCATCAGGGCCCTACTCATCTACATCATAAAATATCAGCATCACCTACAACAGGGTCTAGTTGTAAATTACCACTCACTGCACCACAACGGGTCTTATCATGCGCATCTCCGCACATGATTTAAAACCCCGCCCACGAACACGACGTGTTCTTCCGTTTTGGAAACCATTTCCAGGCCTATTTAATCCCAAAAAGAAAAAGAAAAAGAACAATCTAACCGATTTCACAGAGAATCAATCACCAGTCACCACCATTGATATGAAGGAAATTCATTATTGGGCCGATCAATCGGGCCCAACCGCGACACGGTGAACCCAGCAATCACAGCGTCATTAGCGCACGGATGAAAGGACGTCATAGTGCGGTCCGCCACCGATTTCTCGCACTCACCGCAGAAAACCCTTCTGCTCCCAGTATTCGTCATCATAACCGCCGCCGGCGGGGTAACGGGATTCCAATCGCCGATTCCGGAAATCGAATTACTCTCCTGGCCACGGCCGGCCACGAAACCCGGCGAATCCAAATCACCATTCCCCATCGCAAACGGGTAATTCTCCCTCTGAATCCTCAGGCTCTGCAGGCGGTCGCTTAAATCCGAGAGCTCTGGCTGCGTCATCCGTCCGTATAACGGGACCTGTTGGTTCCTCCGGAGCAGCACCAGATTCTCCGGCACCGGACGCATCTGCGGCGGCTGAGAAAAATCTCCGTCGGCGAAAAAACCGGCAAATTCTACTCCGTTCACCGCCCTCTCCCTGCGGCTCCTCGATTTGCGCGATCTCTTTAGCACGACGAGGAAGGAACAATTCTTCTGGCGGCAAATCAGCCCGAAATTGACCTTCCCGGTGATCGGAATCCGCCGCCTCTCCTCCGCGAACGGCGTCCTGCGGCTCCTCCCCCTGTCGACGAGGTAGATGGAGATTTGGTTGGGTGAGATCCCAATCTTCCGGCTGAGCATGTGCTGAAACGCCTTGTACTCGAGCGTCGGGTCAATTTCGACGTCGCCGATGTTTATCTCCTTCTCGCCGTCGAAGAACACCACCGGGAACGACGTCCATCCGCCAACCTCCACCATGAAGTCCGCCAATAAAAAAAATATATAGATAGAAGTAGAAAAATGAACAGAGGCGAAAAGTGGAGCTTGTGAGGGAAGAAGGGTCTAATTTATATAGACGAAAGGGGGAAGGTTTTTGCCTTTAGGGGATAGAAATGGAATTAAAATATGTATGGTGGGGGTAGTTTGGGAATAAACAAGGTAATGAAAACGCATATTGCGTGGGATAGCGGGGTAGTTTCGAGAAACTACTTTTCGTAAAAAACTTGTGCTCCAAGCAATTCATTATAAGCATTTGTTGGTACACTGTCAGACTATAAGCTGCACCGCGTTAACCTATATATATTATTATTAATTATTTCATTTTTGTTTTCGTTTCATGAAAAAACAAAAATGGGACCATAGTTTAGTTT
>BKCP01006183.1:1955532-2002452 GCA_008636005.1 Striga asiatica
AAAAAAAAAAGAGAAAAAAATCAATTAAAGGAGAAGAGAAAAAAAAATAAATGAAGAAGAGTAGAAGAAGAAGAAGAAGAAACGAAAGTGGGAGAGAGTACATGGTATTTAATAGAGAGAGAGAGTGAATGGGATATTAAATCCCATGAAGTTAGGTAACAACTCCCAATAAATCAGCCTTAGGAAAAATAATAGTCTCGTAGAAATGCAATAATAGTTCTGTTGTATCGTGTCAGGAGTAATTTTTTCATAAGAATAATTAGATAACCCAAATTGTATTAGAAGAAGTGTTATTTGTATTTTGGCATCTTTTGTTGTACTTGTATTTTAGCAATTTTAGTTGTAAATGTACACTATAAAAGCAACCGTACAAACCCTAATAACTCACTTTACATTTTTGCTATTTAATCCATCCATCTTCTTCTTCTTCATCTCACCCTTTTCTTTCTCTCTCTCCTTTCTTTCAATCCAATAATTATTCCCATGTGCACCATCCGTCACAGAAAGTCATGGAGAGTGATTGCAGCGATTAAAGGAAATTAAGTGCGTAACCACTCATACCAATAATAAACCATCAATCAAATAATTAAGCAATTTATGTGACAAATGACCACGACACGGATCATATCATATACACACTAGGTTAAAGAGTACTCGACACTGAAATCGACTTTCACGTGCCAACAAAATTCTGCCCCATCGATATTGATGTCCGATTAATTTTTTTTATTTTTTTTTCCTCATCAAATTAGTGCCATCTGGACACATTTATAGAGTCATCATTTTTATTTTGACCACTTCATTTTCATTATTCTGACATTAAAAATAGGATAATTACGAGATTTTTTTTTTTGTTTTTTTTTAAATGTGTCAAATTTAAAATTTAGAGACAAATTTTATCTGTTCATATCATCAGATCAAGAAAATGGCATTGGTTGGTCTTGGTTCAGGATTTATGATCTTTTGCTACAGGACCATTTATGTATTGTTGGGATGATGGGTCCATTTTCTTTATGAATGAAAAGAAAATGGTCTCTTTTTCTTATATATATATATATTTTTTTTTTCTGCCTTCCAAGTTCCAATTTTCGCATTCTCATTTCTATATTTATATAATAAGAATTAACATTTATCCAAAATAGTAGGTCAAATTATGGTCAATGTCGAATTTGCATTAATATTTTCCAAAACTGGTAAGTTTTTGTCTTTTTCACATTTCTCATTAATTATGTCTTTTTCACACTTGTCATTAATTATGTCCTTTTCACACTTGTCATTAATTATGTCCTTTTCACACTTGTCATTAATTATGTCCTTTCCACACTTCTCATTAATTTTGTCATTTTCACACATCTAATTAATTCATTAATTACGACATAATTATCATAAATCATTCTATCTGAGCTTTAATCGTTAAAATGTATAGCGATCTGTTATGACTTTATCCCATTGATATTTCCATGAAGCGTCGCGTTCTATTTTTTGGTAACCACTCTATATCAATAACCGAATATTTGGTTAATGATAGCACACGTCTTTATTTCAATGAGCGGATATTCTTTGACCTTTAATTAATCTGAACTGATTGCCTTGACTTTTCAATTTTTAAAAACTCTTTTTTTTTTAAATATTTTGGCTTAAGATTCGAATTTCATTATACAAGTCATCGGATTGTTTGAATGAAAATGAATGAAAAGAACACCAAAAACAGGTAGCTTTATTCATATAATCAATCCTAAAATATTAGTTTGTTCACCAAAAAGAGACAAATCCTAAAATATTAGTTTGTTCACCAATCCTAAAATATTGGTTTTTTCACCAAAAATATTAGTTTGATTTTTAGGATTTGTCTCTTTTGAAAATATTAGTTTGTGATAATGAGGAGTTACCAAATAATCAAACTCATAATATTGTGTACAAGGAGGTTTTTAATAATATATGATTGTTACCGAACTTTTTATGATTCAACAATGTTCCTATGTATTTTAATGATTTCAATTTCGATCCTAATGCACGTGAGATTATATTATTCTTTCAAATGTTACATCCCGTGCATCGCACGGGTTACGTACTAGTTTTTATTGAACTTAGGTAGCCGCTCGAATCTCCGACTTTCTTATGAAGCATTATTTAGGGAATTTTGGCAATAAGGGGGAAAAAAAATCACAACGTCATTTCATTTAAAATAATTTTGAAAGATCATCTTATAAGTATTCTGAAAAAAGTAGGAGGAAAAAAAATTTACAAGAAAACATAACTATCTAACTAATAAACAACCTAACCATAACCATAACTAGTTTTACCTCGTGCATTTACACGAAAAACGATATAATAGAAGAGAAATTACTTAAAAATATAGAATAAAATAAAAATCATAAAACAAAAAAAATAATTTAAAAAAACGAATCTAAATATTACTAAACATTTTTTCATATGCAACCGTCGTGGTTTTTCTATCATCAGATTCTCTGTCACAACACATCATTATCGTTAAACTTCTTCGACTCGTGACTCTAGAATTTGATTTTTCAAAATATTTGATGTATCTTTGTAATATCCGAAAAAATATTTTTTTATTAGTGTATGACTGCAATAGAAACCGAGATATTTGTAGTCATTCTTAATTAATTGTGAAATATATATCTATATAATACCAAAAAATATATAATATCACTATAAAAACAAAAATATTTTTTATTTGTAAACATAAAAAGGCGTTACAGAAACGGACACCATTTAAAATCGAACCTGTCAAAATAAATTGTGTAACAGAAAGTTACATATTGTTATTAAATGGTGAACGTATTTTTATTAAATGAACACCTATTTTTATTAAATAAACTCATATTATTATTAATTGTTGGTTGAATAAAATTTATTGAATCTTGCCAACAATTATATATATATATATATATACTAGCATCCCAAACACAATATGACAATGAAAACCGCCAAAAATCCAAGGATGAACTAACAAAAACCATTTTGAAAACAATATGAACCATGATGATCAAANACAAGAACACAAAACCTCAAAACAAAGTAAACAAACATATCCACACCGATGTAAATTACCGAACCTAACGGCCATCAACCGACGTAAACGACTCGGCAAAACCCGCAGGCCTAGACGGTATACTCCCTTTGCTATCATCAAGATCCATATAACTCACATCCTTGCCCTCAGCCTCTTGCCAATCCTTCACCATTTGGTCAAGCGGCAGACTGTAGTCAATGCCACAATATTCCTCAGTCTCATCATCGAGTGGCCTCCACTTCTCAACTAACGAGGCCAGCACATTGACTGCATGGCCCATATCGGGCCTCTGTCCGGGCTCCCGGGCTGTGCAGTGGCCCGCGAGCTCTGCCACAATGGACACGCTCTTGCGGGCCTCGCCCTTGACATCCAGTGGCGGGTCGATTGAGGCCCACAATTTGTCCGTGCTAGATTTCACTTGCCAGAAGTAAGAGACAAGATACTGGCTTTCTTCGGGCCGGGCTTCGTCGAGGGCCATCATGCCGGTTAGCAGCTCCATTAGGACAACTCCGAAGCTGAACACGTCAGATTTTGTGGTGATTTTGCCCATAACTTGAAATAGGAAGAATCAACATGATTAGATAACAGTTATAAAAAGTAAGATTAGTGGGCAAAGAGCAATTTATGGTAACAAGTTATAAAAGTAAGATTGTTCAAAATCATTTCAAGTGAACAAGAAAAAAGCTTCAAGCTTTCTTTCAAATGGAAAATCTCTGTTCAAATTATAGGAAGGGTTACATAGTGGTAAAACTAGCCGATAAGCTAGATTATAGCTTATCAGTAATTTCCGAGCTTATAGCTTATAGCTGAAAAGATAAAAGTGTTTTGTAAAATTAGCTGATAAGCTAGTAGAAATAAAAAATTCAACGAGCTTATTTGAAAAGCTACCCAAAGAAGTTAATGAGACAATTTAAAAAATCTCGTCCTACCAAACGAAACTTATTTAAATATAAGAAACTTAACCAAATAAGCTATAAACATAGCCATAATATTGTCTAGGCTTGCCCAAATAATCTCTCTTTTGTTATTTTTCTGATTCACAATACCAATTTAAAAAAGGACCTGCAAGTGAACCACATTTTTTTACCAGCATATTCAGGCGCGAGATAACCAAAAGTCCCGGCCAGTCGAGTCACCACCGACCTCTCCCCATCAGGAGCCAACTTAACCAGTCCAAAATCCGACACCTTTGCTCGAAAATCATCACCAAGCAATATATTCGACGACTTAAGGTCCCTGTGAATAAAACTCTGATGAGCCAGAGTGTGAAGATACTCCATCCCCCGAGCCACATCAAGTGCAATATTCAGTCTCCTCTTCCAAGACAAAGGCTCCAAATCCAATTTCTTCCAGTGAAAAAGATGCTTGCTGAGTGCCCCTTGAGACATATACTCATAAACAAGAATCCTTTCGTTACCTTCAACAGAGTACCCCAAAAGAGACACCAAATGCCGATGGCGAACTTTCGAAAGTACAGCTATTTCAGATTGAAACTCGTCCAAAGCTTTGCTGCTCATAATTCCGGCCTCCATTCTTTTAACGGCTATTTTAGTCCCGTCATCCAATTCGCCTTTGTAAACGACCCCAAACCCTCCACGCCCGAGCTCATTCTCGGGCGCAAAATTTTTCGTCACGTTTTTTAATACCTGAACGGATATGACCAAGTTGCCCGACTCAATGACGTGGGACCGGGTACCACTGTTTATGCTCGTGGTACAACTTGCGGAGTCGGGGTCTAAAACCGCGACTTTAACCGAGCTGTTCGAATCGGAAGGCTCACGTGGGTGGATTACAAGGGAACTCGACGAGGGCCTTTCGCTTTTTCTCCTTCTGCAGAGGTAAATCGACAAAAGAACCAACAAAAACACCAAAAAGGCAAAACCCACAAGTGGGATTAAAATTACAAGTAGTAGCCTGTTGGGGCTTCTTCTTCTTCGTCCAGTCGAATCATACGAATTGGAATTGACAGCTGGCGAATGAGGAGACGAGCCGCTGTGGGGCCCGCGGGCCGGGGGTTTGGAGTTTAACAAAGAGTTTCCTCCTAAGACGAGCTTCACGTTGGCGCCGAAAATCGGGACAGGTGGAGAAATGTTGTTCTTGCTCAAATCAACAAGTGCTAGAGATTTCAAGCGCGTCCAGTTAGTTGGGATGGGACCCACGAGATTGTTGGACTCGAGATGTATATGAGTGAGTGAGGCGAGATTCGCGATCGACGGGCTTAATGTTCCGGAAAGATTCGAGTTTGGCAAGTTTAAGGTCACGATTTTGCCATTCGAGTCGCACCCAACTCCTAGCCATGAATCTAAGCACGGGTCATTGCCTGTCCAAGACGAGACAAAACGGGTTGGATAGTTAATCCTGTCGAGAAAATCCAAAAGTGACATAACTTCAGGGGAACAACGAGCTCCGGGAATAGACAAACAAAACGGGTTCGACTTGAAAGTAGCGTTAATGGCTTTGAATATCGGCATAGGGCCCATGAAATGGTTATTGTTCAAATCAAGATGAACTAATTCCATATTTGCCAAGCTGGGAGGGATTAGGCCAACAAGATTGTTGCCGTTGAGATTGAGATCCTGCAGAGAAGCTAAATCGCCGATACTATCTGGGATTTTACCGGAGAACTTGTTCCCGTGAAGCCAAAGGCTAGCGAGTGAGGACATGCTTGAAACAACATCGATTGGACCGGTTAACCCTTCAGACTGCTCATTTAACCAAAGAATTGTCAACAAAGAACCCGTGAAGCTATCCGGGATTCCCCCGGTAAGCCGATTCAATGAAAATTTCAAGACTTCCAAAGACGACATATTTCCCAGGAATGCAGGCAAAGGGCCGGCCAAGTTGCAGTTCATGAGAGTTAGGTTTTTAAGCTGTGCTGAATCTTGCAGGCCAGCAGGTAAAGACCAGCCGTTTTTGGCATTCAGGGGGTTATTGTCCAAAGCCAAAACCTCCAAACTCACAAGCCCATCAAAGAAATCTAAAGGGATGGTGTTGAATTCGTTGTAATCCAGATAAGCGTACCTCAATTGGGACAACCCACTAAAAGATGGGAGCTTTCCAGTAAACTGGTTCTGCTGAAGCCCTAAATTTTGCAGCATGGACAGCTGGTTGAAGTTCTGAGGCAAAGGGCCCTTCAAGCCCAGGCCCCTGACCTGAATCTGAGTAACTCTGTCCTCGGAACAGTACACGTGGTCCCAGCTGGGCGGGCCGCACGGGTCATCGTCCTCCGGCCATTTCAAGAGCTCGGCATTTTCGAGCCCTTTTCTGAAATCGTCGAGTACGGCTAAATCGCCGGGGTCTGTCGCGCTTTCGACGACGGAGAGGGTAAAGAGAAAAAGGGCGGCGGCGATTTTCACATGGGTTTTAGCCGCCATAGAAGAATTTTGTGAAGTTGGTGAGCAGTGCACAGTTAAGTCACTGGCATTTGAGAGGTCAAGAAGAAAAGCCTATGGCTTTTTGAGTAGATTTGTTATCTGAAACATTGTGTGAGGTGGGAGTTGTGGATAGAAATGGGGCATGCGTTGGAAATTTGACGAGTTCTGATCACAAGAATACAAAAGGAAGAAGGGGTTGATTGATGATTGGAGTGAGAAATACAGAAACTTGAACTATAAACAGATGATTACATAAAAGAACAATTTTATTTTTACAAGTGAAGTTTTGTTTGTGAAGGCAGAAGGATTTTCTGTTTTTAAGAGAGAGAAAAACAAAATTGGATCTTTGGTGGAGATTAAAGAGGAAAGCTGAATCTTGATTAGTAGTGTAGTGTGTGTAACTGTTGAATCATGTAAAGTAGTGGGGCCATGTGGAGAAAGAGCACTTTGTCTGGTACACAACAACATATGGGCATATGGGATATGGCCATGTATCATATGACCATGTATCATAAGGGTGTTTCTAGTTAGGTGCCAAAACAATTAAATGGCACTTTTGTCTTTTTAATGTTGTTTGATATGGGTTCTACAAATTAAGTATGTCTAAACTTTTTCAATTTATCTCATAAACTTGGGGTATCACAAATGAATCGATCTGAGTTAGAGCTCAATCTACAATCTCGGACACGAGCTGGGCTTTTAAGTAAGTGAGTTGGTAATCGATCTTGAATTGGTTCATTTGTCAATAATAATAAGTCAAATTCAAGACTTAACGAGTCCAATTATAAAAAAAATCATATTTTTTTAGCCTTAATGAGCCAATAAACAAGCCCGGCTAGACTCCACAATTAGACGAGATTTGAATGAGCTTGAGTTCCTCAACCACTCTTTTCGATTGATAGTTCTACTCATTCATAACCAATGAATTTGGGTTTGATTTTCACCATTTATGTAAAATAGTTCACAATATTTTTTGCGAGACGCCTAACCATTTAACGGATCAACTCAATATATATTCTTTCAATATAAATGTAGAAGTGTACTGATATTATATTTTATTTATATGATATTCTAAAATATAACATTTTAACGTGGAAGTGTATATATTAAAATTATAAAAATGTCCGGCTCAATCTTCTTAAGCAACCATACTCATAATCAGGGCCGTCTCCAACATTTTTTTGGCCCAGAGCGAAAAATAAAATTAGGCCCCCCTAATTACAATATTGAATAATATATTTTTAATATTTTATTAATAAAATACAAATATTTAACGATACAACTAAAACAAGATGTCCTCGTACCCACAAAATACAACAAAAACAAGATTAATGTTCTAACATGAATGTCATTTAATATATTATTATATTTTTTATTTATATTATTATATATATATATATAATATTTTAATATTTATATATGGGGCCCCAATTAATTGGGGGCCCTGTGCAGTTGCTCACCCTGCTCCCCCCAAAAGCCGGCTCTGCTCATAATAGTTTAAAATATGATATTTTGGCGCCAAAGATGCATATATATATGTTGGAAACTTATAAGTATTTGATCGTTTGATTTGTCTAATAGCATTCATTATCATTTGTTTTGATGTAGGGTGAATATAAGGAGTGTTAAATTTTGATCAATTTTTATCCCACATCGAATGTATAACAAAGATGCGTAAGATGTTTTTGCTATAAATTAATAAGTCATTTGCCTTTGACTTACAATTGTGTAAGATGTTTTGCAAGGGCGGATCTACACTAGGTCGAGCCTAGGCAATTGCCTAGGCTCAATTTTTTGTGCTAACTACATATAGTTAACATGAGTTAATTAAAAATTTATATTTAATATATGTAAAAATATAAATACAAGGTTTTACTTTAAAATTTTAAATAATTCTTACAAAATAACATAATTATTTTTATTTAAAATGATACACCTCAGCAGTCGGATTAAACGATATTATATTAGAACATTTTTAGTAGCTATACCATATAATAAGCTTGATAGATAAATTTATTGTTTTTCAATTATAATTGATAAATATTTAAATTTTTATTGATAGAGATCAGGTAGATATAATTATTTTAATTTACATGTACAATATGAATGTCAAATTATACATTGTTAAAATTTAAGTTATCATATATAAAAAAATGATAATATATACAAATGTTATTAACTTTTAAAATATATTTACTATTTATGTTACCCAAACGTTTAAACTTGAAAGATCTGAATAAAGATCCATATTTATATGGACTATTTCGTATCCTTTGAAATTAACATATAGAATTAGTGTATATCCCGTGCGATGCACGGAAGAGTTCATATTTTAAACATTTTTTAGACTTTATTTTAAATATAATTATTTCTATTTTTCACATCTCTTCTATTATGAAAATAAAATAAATACAATCAATGAAAAATATATAATATTAAATACTTTTCTTTATACAATATTTTTTATTTAAGGAATATTATTAAACCTTACGGTTTTGATTTGTTTTTTTAAATCAATAATCCAAAATATATGATTGTTAACGTACAAAAAATAATGGAAATAATCTAGACTTTAAAGTAAAGCTATTTTTTATTATTTTACAAATAAAAATATTCCAAATTTTTTTTACTTTCATAAAAAAATTTGGCAAGTTTGATAATGAGTTAAATCAAGTTATACAAATGATGAAATAGTTAAAATGTTATATTAATTATATTTTAAGAATTCCGATTATATAAAAATGGGTAAAAAAATATTATACTAATTAGTTTGTTAGGATTGTGATTATATGAAAGTTAAAATAAAATGAAATGTAACCAAAAAATTTGTTCGTGGTTTTTTTCCTAAATGTTTGAATTTAAAAATCTAGTAACCAAATTTACATTATATCACGTAAGGAAAAAAATAAATAATAAATATTTATTAAAGAGATAAATCAATAATATTTATCACTTAGATAATAAATAATAAATATTTACATGTAAAAAAATAAATAATAATATATTTAAAAATATAAGTCAGAATTTCAAATAAAGTAAAAGGAGGGATAACTCATTTTTTAAAAAAAGTTTCTAAATATTTAATATATTGATAAGTATCTCCATAAGAATAATCATACCATTTTAATTTTAAAAAAATTGGCAAGTTTGTTAGAGAGATAAATTCGGTTAGACAAATGATTAATTTGTTAAGATATTATATTAGTTGTATCATTAAAAATCGGTTAGATAATGTAGATAAAAAAATATAATACTAATTAGTTTGTTAGAAATGTGATAATGAAAACCAAGATAAAATGAAATTTACCCAAAAAAATTGTTTGGAATCTTTTCATTTAAATGTTTGAATTTACAAATTTAATACCGAAATTCTATTATATCACATAAGGAAAAAATAAATAATAAACGTTTATTAATATATTAAAATATGTAATTTTGAATTTCATATAAAATAAAAGATATGCTTATTCAAATTTATTTTTAAAATAAAAGTTATGATAAACATTTATTGATTCTCTTTCAAATATATTAATAAAAAATATAAATCTAAACAAATTTTGAAACAACCAAAAAAATTGGATTGATTGGCATAAAAAAAGGAAGTGAAATCAGATTTGAATGCTAAAATCGGAACACCTTACCAAATTGAATGCTAAAAGATTCGATTTGATTGGTTACCTAATTGCATGGGCTGAAAAAATTCAAAAAAAAATTTTACGAATTGAAGAAGCGGGAAAAACACTATATTGAAGCGGGAAAACGAAATGATTATTTTCGGATTGTTCAAATAATTTTTCTTCTCCGTATTATATAGTAATAGATTACAAAGCGTTGGAATTGACAATGAAAAACTCTACATTTATATATAAAAAGATAATCTATAAGGAAATCTTTATAAAATAACATGAAAAGGCTTTTTTAAGTTAATAAATTATATTTCAAAATGACTTGTTTATTTCCTATTACACAAAAAATGAAGGAAAAATGATTGTAAAATATTTTTGGTATATTTCTTAATATTAATAAAAACGTAAAATAAAATAACCAAAATAAAATGACCAGACCTCATTCTCAATTATATTTTTTAGCATCAAATCAAAGGCAAATTGAATAGGGAACCCCTCAACACCCAATTGTTCCAACGGTTTATTTAATTGTTAATATAAGTACTTTGTGCAATATGGTTAAAAATTTCTTGGAACTATTTTTTGCTCTGGCTCATAAAATTTTTTGGATCTGTCGCTGATGTTTTGGTATACCTATTTGTTTAAACGGGTAAATTGCACCAAACTCCCTTGTGTTTAACGAAATGTGCGCGTTTCCCCATTGTGTTTTATAAATTGCACCAGACCCCCTTGTGTTTAAGTAACCGATGCACGGTTCTCCCATTCCGTCCAAGTTAACCGCGCGTGTATGACACCTTCTCTAGCTGCGAGATTTGTTCCATTTTTTCATTTTCAGAATTATTAATTTACCCTTATACCCTCCAGAATTTTATTGCAAAAGCTAAAATTATATAGAGTGTAGGAAGTAGGACACCAACCTGGGTTCCAAAGAAAGAAACACACCAACACAACCACTGGGCTACATGAATGTTGTGTAAACTATTGAACACACATATATTTATAATATAATACCAAAATGACTTAAATAAAATAAAAATAAAGTAAATAAAATAAATAAAAATCTAATAGGTAAATTAATATAAATTAAATATTTATTAATAATAATAATAACTTGAAATAAATTAAATTAAAATAAAAATAATGAAACATTCAATAGAGTGTAGGAAGTAGGACTCGAACCCAAGTAAATAAATTATAATTTTTTTAGGAAATGATTTTAGTATTAAATAAATGATTTTAATTTATAATTTTATTAGTAAAATTTATTTTAGTTTTATTTCATTATCTTAAAAACAAAATAAATAAAGTTTGTTAACTAAGATAATATAAAATGAACAATGCAATAAAATAATATGGAATAATATAAATTAAAATAAATAATAAAATAAAAATAATCTAAATATAAATACAATAAATATTATTATTTTAACTTAAATTTTTAAATTTATTTATAATTTATTTTAATTATTTTGTTTTTATTTAATATAATAAGTTATTTTTATATTTTTGTTTCGCCTAATTTTATATAATTTGGTTCACTATATACTAATTTATCATATTTCTATTTTAATAATTTAATTTAATATAATTTACATTATCTTTTAAATTAAATTTCATTTATCCATATGTAATGTCAATGTATATTAAACTTTACTAAATCTAACACTCAAGAATGAGTGGTGTAGTGGTAGCTTGCTTGCCATGCTCTTAGGTGGCAGGGGCGAAACCAGAAAATTAGTTGAGAGGGGGCAAAAGACATGACAGAATTGGTTCAGAACCGATAGCGAACCAATAAATTTCGGTAACCGATTTTTGGTTACCGTTACACATAAGTCGGTTCGATTCGGTTTATTTTAGGTTCAATTCGATTTTTTATTTTCGGACAGAAAATACCAACCCTAGCCTGGGCAATAAAAGAGAGTTGAACTCTTTTATATGGGCCAATTATATTGTAGAATGATAATACAATTAATTTATACAATATTAGTAGTAAAATAAATGAAGTGTTGAACTGTTAATTGACAATTGTGGACAAGTTGGCCTGACGAGTGACGTTTAAAAACAAAAAATAAGGGGGTGCAAAAGTAAAGGGGCAAATTAAAATTTTTAATATTAATAATAAAGAAATTTAAAATTAGGGGGGGGGGGGGGGGGGGGNCCTTATAAAATTTCGCCCTTGTTAGGTGGTCTCAGGTTTGAACTGTAGAGGCACCATTTTTTTTAAATTCAATTTCTCGCGATATATTCAATATATCGTGATAAATTCAATTTATCGTAAATATATATATAATATTCGAAGGGTATAATGAGATTTTTGTAAAAAAATTAACACCGTTAACATGACATTGAAAAAAAGGAACAAAATTAACACCGTTAACAGGACATTGAAAAAAGGGAAAGTGTGCATCGGTTACTTAAACACAAGGGGGTCTGGTGTAATTTTTAAATAGGAAAACGCGCATATTTCATTAAACACAGGAGAGTTTGGTACAATTTACCTTTGTTTAGACTTGTCAAAATGTCTAAGTCCAAAAATTGGGGTGGCAAAAGCATGAAAAATCATTTTAAATAAAAGGAATTACCCAGAAAGCAGCACAAAAACTTGTGCAGAAATCAGAATACGTGTACCGTGTACGCATATACTCACACATCAAAGTCAAATTGTCCCATTCCTAGGTGAATTTTTTTAGATGTTACAGACATATTGGCTTTCGAAAAAAATTGAAAGGAAAGGTATTATTGACCATACACTTGCATATGTGATTGAAGTGGATAATGACAATCAAGACAACGATAATTGATTATGTAACTACCACAATAAAAGATTTGGACCGAGTTGAATTTAGAAGTATTTTAGTCTTGAAAGTTTATGTTGTGTTTTGGGAAGCTATTTAAATTAGTCTGTTCTGTTTTAAAAGCTATATGCTATTATCTGATGTAATTAGACCGGAAAAATTATGTTCTGTTCTAACTTCTGAAAAGCTATGTAATTAGTCTGGGAATTTTATGTTAGTTAATATATAATCACTTTTATTCTGATTTAGTGGCTAAATATAATATTACCTTTCGCAATTTTGCACTCTTGTAATATTTTTTTTTTTCAAACGACAATTATATCAATAACTGGAAAACGCAATATCTCCAAAATACTAATGTTCATGACCTATTAATACCATACGTATTCTTTTGCCATACTAATGTTCATGAACTATTAATACCATGTGTATTCTTTTGCCAAAACCACCCACAGTATGCTAAGTGCATGTTTGCTTGGTGGGATTAGGTAGGATATCCCGCTTAATCCAGGCCTAATCCTGCGTTTGGTTCATGTGACTAAAGTCCGCAGGAATCCCTTCGGTCCGGTATAAAAATAACTTAATCTCTCATACATGGGATAAACTAATCCCAGGAAATAGGTGAGATTATTCCTATCCTGTTGTAGTAAATTTCTATTTTACCCCCATTTTAATAATTTTTGGATTGTTTTTGATTTTTTTGAAAGGGGTAAAACAGTATTTTACACCACCTATATATTTTTTTTTTTTTTTAATTTAAAGTTATCCTACCCCTTATCATATATAACAAATACAGGAATAGTTCATCCCCACTGGACTAAATTAGTCCAATCCCATCCTGAAAAACAAACAAAGGCTAACTATATTAATGTTTGGTTCGACTGAAGGACAACTATATTTATTCTATAAAATAAGCTGAAATGTTAAGATTTTAGCCTTCATGAAAGAAGGATATATTGTTTTGGAATTTGAACTTGTGATAGCTGGTGAATAAATATGCCTTTAGATTCAGATTTGTTCACTTTTGCCTCTTTCTGATTGAGTGGAGACGTGCACTGCTCGGTAGGAAATATGATTTGGTTCAGATTTAGGGAGATGTAGTGAGTTTTGTATAATTTTCATATATATATGCTCATTTGGGTTGATTCAGAACAAGAACATTTGCTGTTAAGTGTAGCTGGCTGGTAATTCATTAATTTAGTTATATAAAATAATATTCTTGTGAAGGTTTTACTCGGCAAGTTCTCTTTTTTTGAGGATGCTTTTGACACTATACAGTTCCAAATAATTTGTGCAAATCTGAATCCTGCAGGATATGATATTTCGTACCTCATTTTTTGCTTTGCTCAACAGAGTTGTGTGAAATTGTTTTTTACTAAGGAGTGATGTTCAATGAGATATGAAATATATGACATGGTAATAAACTAGAAGCCTGCTTATAGGATTCAAGGTGTGCCACTGGCTCTGACGAGGCACGAATTCTCAAACCCAAAATCTCATTATCAACACCCTTTTTGCAGTAGTTGTCGCGTCAAACAGTAATTCATCTTCAACCGAAAAACTCATTCTCAAACCCAAAACAATTTTTCTAAAATATTTTCTTTCACATCTACTTTACAACTTTTCAATATTATTCATATATTTTACAACATTACCAATTAGACTACACTGTTATTTAAGATTTGATTTAAGAAAAAAATTAATTGTAAATTATTATATGTATTGATAAAAAAACAATGAATCATATTTTTTTCAGCAGTAAGTAAAAAAATACATTATTCTTTATTTTAAATTTAAATAATATTTTAAATAGGTTATGTTATTTCAATTTATTATCAATATTTTCTTAAAATCTCACAAATTAATTCACACTATTTTATGAATATTCTAGAAATATTTTTCAAATACTTTCATAATTTTTCTATTCAGACGAATATCCTAGAAAAATTTTACAAATACTTTGATAATTTTTTGATTAAATGTATCTTACAATTTGCACACCCTATATTAATATGTAATTTTGTTAGTGTATATTTCATATTAATTTAATATAATTTTTATTATGAAAAACAAGATAAAAATATTTACAAATATAAATTAGAGATAAAAAATATATATTACGAATAGTGAGGAATATAATTATATTAATTTAATAAATTACCATTATGTTTAATTTTTATTTACAGAATAAAATAAATTGTAATGGCGGTAGAGTAATGGATCGCATTTGATCTGTGGAGGTAGAGTAATGGATCGCATTTGGTATGGAGGAGGTGGGCCTTGCTCCAACCGTCGAGTTACATTTTTAGTGTGATAATTCAAATTCCCCATATTTATAATATAAGAGAGGAAATTGGAAATTGGAAATTGGTTAATTAACATTAGCATTCTCGCTCGACCGAAGCCATTTTTAGTTTTTGGTTATATTTTTAGTGTGATAATTCAAATTCCCCATATTTATAATATAAGAGAGGAAATTGGTTAATTAACATCGAAATCGGATAGTGTCTAGATTAATTTTTATACGAAACTAAATATTATCATTTCACAATTACAATTATTTTTTTTATTTATGAGGTTAAGTATAACAATATAACACACAAAGATAGGTCACTTCTTAATACAAAATTAATTAATTAATTAATTAATTAATTAATTAAAGAAGTTGCTTTTAATTATACTTAAGTAAACTAGTGTTCAATCATGTGCACTATGTACAAATATTTAAATGAACATCATAAAAGTATTAACATTATCATTGATTACATAATATGAAATCAAATAATTTAATATTTATAAATTGATGATCTTGACCTATTAATTATCTTAAAACCATTCAAATTTTATGATTATTACTAGTGTGTAGCCCGTGCAATGCACGAGAAAACAATATTATGATTGTATTAAAAATTAAATATGTAAATAACATTAATAATGATCCACTCATTGTTTTTAAATTAAACCTGGTAGTCAGGCCGGGTGGACCGATTATTGGTTTATAATCAGTCTAATTCGCTTGAAAAAAATGTATGTTATCAAACCCGTCAACACCAGCCGATCGGACATCGGACAGGCAAGATCGATACGATTTTCTAAATAAATTTGTTACATTTAAAATTATTTTAAATAAGAATACGTATTTAAATAAAATAGAGATTTATATATTGTTTATCAATTAGTTTAAACATTTGAATTTTTAAATTATTTAGATATTTAAGTAACACCTTTTATTTAAATTTATTACAAAAAGTACTATATGTATATATGAAATAGTTTATAAAATAACTTGATCGTTTCGATGACGGTCTGGTTATGATAATCTTATATTTATAGTAGATTAATAAAAAAATATAATAAAATATTGTTTTTTCACATAAATATAAATAAAGTGATATATAAATATTCATAAATCATTAAACATGTTGTCATAAAAGTATTATTAATCTGATTATTTGGAGTTTGGACTACATAGCATTCACATAATAGAGTATATTTATGTTAGCTTATGTGGTCCTTATCACTTTGGTTAGGTATGTTCCGAAAATTAGATTTTTTAGGTACTGATCATGGATCCAATGGAAGTTTATCTCATAAATTTGAAATGCACGTGTACAAATGAGATTTATTCCGATTTTGACTGCAATATTTATTTACTCGAACCGTGTACAATTTAGATATTGGTTTTAAAGATTAATCTTGTTTTAAGGTTGATTTGATTTTAATTTCATACAATGTTTATCTTATCATTCTGTTAAAAATAGATTCACAATTGCACTTCTCTTATGCAACAAAATACACATTAATAATGGTTTATCATAGATAATATGTTTTTAATTCCGATTGTATCTTGCAATTTAAAATAATATTTTGATAAATACATGCTTAGATTTACAAAATTCTGCTACCAAATGCACCGCGAGAGTTACCAAATGCAAGCCAATACCATGTAAGATAAAAATTTTGGATTGCATGATACGAAACTGAGATTTTTATAAGATAAAAAAATATAGTATTGTATGATACGTACTTCGATATTTTCTAAATTATGTTAACATTATTTCTTTTTTAATTAGGGAATATCATAATACGATAAATTATAATACACTTTAATTGATACTAAAGTATCCAAAAATTATGAAATCCTTCATATAAGGAATTATTAGATGCTTGCCGATTTTGAAATTTGAGTTGCCAATTTTTATGACTTAGAAATTTGCATGGTTGACTTTGAAATTTGATTTTTAAAAAATCCACGATATCAGGCAGCATTTATTGCTGCCGGATTTATATAAAAAATAGAAAAACATATTTTAATAAAACTTTCCGAAAAAGGAAAGCAATTAATACTGACCGGATTTTTTACCAAGATTTGACTTACTATTTTTAAAAAAGGTTATTCCTAACATATATACATATATGTGGATATAGATTATTTCATTCTATAAACTCCCGGTTTTATAAGGATACTGCTATGTTAAATTAAAAGGTATTTAACACGTAAATCCGGTTCGTAAGAGAAAACGTAAAAAAAAAGGTCCCAAAACACTGAAACAATATAAATTTATATTTAATTAGGCCTACAAAAATCGATACACAAAATCACGACTGATTATAAAATATGTTTAATTTTAGAATTCCAAAAAAAATAATGGAATTCTTTCCAACCAATAGATGTCATATCAAATAGTAACTCTATGATTATGTTCTTCAATTTTAATATTTCAATTTTTTAGATATTGAATTTGAAATATAACCAAATCCGTCCTCATAGGAAGTTTAAAATTAACCATATTTGTTGACACACGTGTTTAATAAATCTACATTTATATTTTAGATTATGTGTATTTTGAAGGAATAAATTCTTTCATTTAAGGCATCATATTTCTTTAATCCGTCCAAATTTATATTCATATCTTTAAATTTTGAATTTGAATAGAACACGAATCTAGTGTAAAATATCCTTTAATAAATAAATCAGACTCCACTCTAAGATTTGGTATTTTTAAAAATAATAAAATCATTAATTTAGGCAATGATATGTGATACATATATCTAAGTCTATATACATCACATTTTAACATTAAACCATTGGAAATTTAAATTTGCAGACTAAGATATTTAGAATCTGTGATTTAAACAAAGAAAATAAAAATTTTAATTATTTTTTTTATTTTTTAATTAGCCGAATTTTTTTTATTAAAAAATAAAAACTGCCAAATATGTAAATTCTATTAGATGATTTTATGTTTATAAAAGTTTTAGATTTTGTGAAAATAAAAAAGGAACAGTCCGATTATGTTAAATCTATAAGTAACAATTGTATTAGCCATGTGTGTCTCCCGTTAGTTCATTCCCTGTAAATATGATTATTTTTATAAATCTTACTTATAAAATAATTGGGATAACAATTTGTAAATTATGTATTATATTCATAAAATTATTAGAATTAGAAAAGTATATTTGTAAATTTTATTCGGTTTTTTGGGATTCGAAGCGGCATACTCGATTTATAGATAAATTATATATTCATACTAATTCATTACATTTTGANGCACCTTGAATTGAAATAATTTTGTTTTCCAAAAAAGCTACAGCGCATTACTTTGAATTGAAATAATAATAAACTAATCACATTCGTTCAGCCGTAAATCTAAAATGGACAAACTCCACATGTTACTGACAACATTTAATTTAATATTGTACGTGTTTTTTAAAAATAAAAAATAAAAAATTTCCCTTAATGGCAAGTCATTAATGCTGATTGAGTTTGACCATTAAATTGACCTGCCATTTTTAAAAAATAGTAATTCTTATTATATATATGTAGATTATTATTATTATTATTATTATTATTATTATTATTATTGATGGGTCTACTCTCAGATCTAGAGTGAACCGGTGTTAATGATCTCAGATCTACTTGAATCGCCTTCGAACCGTTGTTAGACCGCAACAACAAGTGCAAGAACTCAACGCCGGAAGTGTTTCATGCGTAGAGCTCCGACGCTCAAGTCATTATGTGAAAGAGATTAAAAGAAGCTGCTCCGAGAGCTATAGAGGAGAGTGTGAATGAATGGAAGTTAGGGTTTAGGGTTACCTCACCTCCTTTATATAGGAGAAAACACTTACTTGAAGTACCCAAAATGCCCTGGTCGACTCGTGTGAAATGTCTGGAATACCCCGGTCAGTTCGTCTCCCCTTACTGCTGAGTCACCACAAGATTTCCTCTTATCTATTGGAGGATAAGAGACTTCAAGAGATACCACAAGTGTATTGAGTCGTCAGTGTGTTTCGCGCCTCGAGGCGCAAGGAGTCGACCTCGAGTGCCAGGAGGTCGACTTGTGATTTTCTACATATTCGGAGGCTGCGCTCTTGTTAGTCTTCTTAAGTGGAAGTCGACTTTCTGGGGTCGACTGCGTGAAGTCGACTTCTGGGAGTCGACTTGCATGGATTCAGCTTTTCTTCGTATCCCGTGAAGAATCGACATTGCCGAAGTCGATTTAAGCATGTCGACTGGAACATGTCGACGTGTGGTCGATCTGGACGGTCGTTCGGTCGAGTGAAAGGTTCTTGGGCCAGTATATCATAATATGACTATATCAATTATTATTATTATTATTATTATTATTATTATTATTATTATTATTAATGCAATTGTAAGAGGTGTGGTTATACCACTAAATCCAATTAACTTATTAGAAAAAAAAACTTACTGATGCAGAACAAATAATTTAAATTTTTTTTATCATTTAATGTGAATTACAATTGGTTAGCTTTCGGAATCACTATTATATAATAGAATAATTAAAAAAATATGATTACACTTTAATTAACTATTATATTAAATATTCAATTGATTAGATTTCAATTATAGGTTTTATGAAAATAAAAATAAAATAAAATAAAAACTATTACTGGATTGTAACATAATAAAGGTGGAAAACTAATATAATTTTATTTATTTTTTTGCTAGCAATTATATGTATATAAATATAGTTTTATGATTACTAATCAAATTAATTAATTAGTGAGTTGTTTATAATGTTAACTAAAAGAAAAATACATTGTAACGGTTTGGATTAATAAGAACAATTTTAGACAGGAAAATGATTGAAAGTTTTATTTATTAGGTTTTATATGTATTGTACAACTTTATTAGCTTGTGAACAAAGTTATTATGTGGAAATATGATAGTAATCTTCTATTTAAAGGCAAATATTGTAATCCCGGTTAGTTTTTTTCTTTTTTCTTTTCTTTTTTTTCTTGTTAATGAGTTTAGAATTGGTGAAAAGGAGCTGAACAAAGCGTGTGCCGAAAAATCCAAGCAATAGTTCGGACTTCGGAGGATGCACAGCTAACTCAGTCGAGGGTGGGTCTTCGAGTTTGAAGCTTCCGACAAAGAAAGTGGGTCGTGCCATCAAAGAAAATATTTCAAAAGTTTTATGCACTTTCTTTGTCGGCGTTCCGACAGTATGACCGATCAACGGACCGTCGGAAATGAACTTTTGTTGTGCCACTGGTGTCGGGAACCGCATTTTCCGGTTAACGTTCTCGACCAGTAAGCTTGTTGCAAGCAAACACACTCTTCAACGAACAACACAGTGGTGTATATCAAGCTCCTTTTTAAGCCGAACAAACTTCAGTACATTACAGATTATTTATCACAAAGCGCAGGGGAGTGGACAAAACAGCCGCTAGGGGCCCGCCAATGATAGACAGGGCCTGCCCGCTTTAGCACATTGTGGTCTGGTCCAGTACTATCAGGCCCGTCTTGTAGTGGATGGCAAATTCTTCATAGTTGTTCTTGAACATATCGGCTCTCAAAAAAAATTGAGAGGGAAGGTATTATTATTATTGGCCACATATGTATATGTGATTCAAGTCGATAATGACAATCAAGACTATGATAATTGATTATGTAACTACCACAATAAAAATTTTGGACGGAGTTGAATTTAGGAGACTACAGTTTCCCATATCAAGGATTCCAGAAGAATCCACCACTCAAATATTGTGTTTTTATCTGAAACTAAGAAGTCTATGAAGTTTACTAAAACTGTGTGTAGGAAGCTTGGCTATTAAGATAGATGGCATTTGGAGAGTCCAAATGGTACTAGAGGTGGGTTATTGCTGCTGTGGGATAATCTCATTGAGATCAAGTAAATTGTAGGTAATGAATTCTGTCTTCAAGTGGAGTTAAAAGGGGCTGGGATGTCTGACTGGGGATGGTTCATCTTTGTTTATCTGAGTACGGATAGAAGAGAAAGGGGAAGACAATGGGAATTCCTTAAAGACAGTAAAGGGAAGTGAGGAAATAGCTGGTTGATGGTTGGTGACTGGAATGATATAGTCACTAATGAGGAGAAAAGAGGTGGAGTGAGGAGGAGCCTTAGTAGCTTTGTGGGTTTCCAGGAGTTCATTATGAATATGGAGATGCAGGAGGTGGCTCAAATGGGATCTTTCTTTACGTGGGGGAATAATAGAGCTGGAGATGGATATGTGGAAGAGAGATTGGACAAAATTTATGTGTCCGTTGAATGGCTTACTAAATTTCCAAATATGGAAGCCTTGAATTTCTACAGAACAGCCTCAGACCATAATGTCATTCTTTTTTACACTGATAAGGAGCTGGGCAAAAGACACAAAAGATTCCAGTTTAGCAGCTCTTGGGCTGGGATGGAGGGGTACATGAGGCAGTGATGAGTGGATGGCAAGTGAATGTGGATGGGTCAACAATGTTTCAAGTACTAGAATGGCTCTTCTAGCCTGGCATAAACCCATTCAGAGAAACAGTAAGAAAGCTATAGCAGTGCTTACTTTAAGATTGGAGGCTCTGAGGGAGGAAGGGAAAGATAGAGATTGGGGTGAGTGGGGATCTCTTAAATCTGAACTTGATCAAGCTCATCAGGAGGAGGAATGGTTTTGGAGAGTCAAATCCAGAGCATTATGGCTCAAAGCTGGTGACCGGAATTCCAGGTTTTTTCATGCATTTACAGCACAGAGAAGGAGAACAAATTCTATATCTAAGCTCATTACTGGCTCTGGTGCAATTTGTGATACTCAAGAGGCCATGGAGAGACATATCTCAACTTTCTACTCCAATTTGTTCCCTTCGGAGGGGTCCAATGGGAGTGAGAAGCTGCTCCAGCATATTCCTGTTTCTATCTCTGATGCACTCAACAATGATTTGATCAGAGCTGTTGATGAGGAGGAGATCATGGCCACTGTGTTTAGTATGTCTCCAGAGAAGTTTTCTGGAGATGATGGTATGTCTGCCTTTTTTTTTCAAAAGTTTTGGTCTATTGTGAAAGATGATGTGTGTAAAGCTGTGAGTAGTTTTTTTAAAACTGGGCATTTATTGAATAATTGGAAACATACTATTATCACTCTGATTCCTAAGTGTATGTTTCCTGAAGCATTGACAAATTTAAGACCTATTAGCCTCTGTGGGGTCTTATATAAAATCATTGCTAAATTGCCGACTGAAAGGTTGAAGTCTTGTTTAGATGTTTGCATTAGTCCAGAACAAACAACTTTTGTTCCAGGAAGATTGTTATTGGATAATGTGGTTATTGCACAGGAAATTTTCCATTTCTTACACAGACACAAATCTGGTCCAAATGTGTTTATGGCTGTGAAATTGGATATGGAAAAAGCCTATGATAGGGTGAAGTGGGATTGTTTAGGAAAATCATGTGTAGAATGGGATTTCATGGAAAGTTTGTTCAGTGGGTGATCAACTGCATATCTTTTCCTACTTTTTCTTTCAACCTGAATGGCAAAGTGTGTGGATATGTTTCTTCTTCTAGAGGTATAAGGCAGGGTGACCCTTTGTCCCTATACCTCTTTATTTTGGTATCTAAAGTTTTTCTGCCTACCTGAAATCTAAGATCAGTTCTGGGATGTTTAGAGGGATTAAACTTTCTAGGGATGGGCCTATGCTATCACATTTACTCTTTGTTGATGATGCCCTTATATTTTGCAAAGCTATTGTCGCTCATGCTGAGTAGCTTTTGGACATCCTTCAGAAATATCAAATTTTTATGCCAAAAAGTCAATCTGCATAAATCATCTTTGTTTCTGAGCAAGAATGGTTCTGAGGGTCTGCAGGCTACTATTTCTTCTATTTTACATGGTGTGGTTGTTAAAAGGTCATCCAGGTATCTGAGATTACCTATGGGGATTGGGGCTTCTAAAATTGACACTTTTCATTTTGTTGTGGATGCTGTGAGGGATAGAATTTATAGCTGGAAGAATACCTTTTTATCAACTGCAGGTAAAGAAACATTGGTGAAGTCTGTTCTTTGTGCTTTACCTGTTTTTGTGATGTCTTGCTTTATTCTGCCTGTGAAGTTGTGTAAAGAAGTGTGCAAGATTGTGGCTAGATTCTGGTGGAATAAGGGGGATTTAAAGAAGCAGAGTTTGCACTGGTTATCATGGGATAAAATGACTGTGCCCAATGATGAGGGGGGCTGGGTTTTCTAGATTTGCAGCTGTTTAACAAAGCTTTGATTTTAAAGCAACTTTGGAGGCTCATTGAGCAGCCAGATATCCTAATGTGCAGAGTTTTGAAAAGCAGATATTTCAAAGACTGCTCTATCTTTGATTGAAAAAATACTGGGGGTGCCTCTTAGCTATGGAATTCATTGGCTACTTTCCTGCCTGAGTTGAAAAAGCAAGTGAGTATTGTGATCAGAAATGGGCATACCACTAAGTTAAATGAGGCCAACTGGGTACTAGGGTTACACTGCAGGAAACCTCAGTTGAGAGTGGAAGTGGATGGGAATTTATTCTGGGTTAAGGATTTGTTGCTTGCAGGTGGAATGAAGTGGGACCCAACTCTGGTCAGAGTTCTGTTTACTGAGGTTGATGCTGAGAAAATCTTGCAGATTAGATCCTTAAATCCCAGAACAACAGATCAATGGCAGTGTTCTTTTTTGTGCAAAGGGAATTTTCAGTGAAGAGAGCCTATTCAAATCTTTTGTCTGTTAAGTTGGGGCTAAGATCAGTGGCTGAATATAGTGCTATGGCTGGAGGGAACAAAAAAGCCAGAAATAGATGCTGGAATTTGAAAGCCATGGGAAAGGTGAAACATTTTATTTGACAGTGTCTTTCTAATATCCTCCCAGTTAGTAGAAATTTGCACTCTAGAGGTCTGGAAGTAGAAAACATCTGCAGGGTTTATGGTGAGGAAAAGAAACACAAGAGCACAGTCTGTTCTTGTGTAGAGAGGCCCGAACAGTATGGAAATTATCCCCAGTCAGCTGGAACAGAGTGCAGAATGAGTAGATGTCTCTCAAGCAATGGTGGTGGTGGGTGGATACTATGGATACAGATGAGTGTGTTGAGGACAGAATCCAGCTCTCCACCTACAGTTTATGGTGGCTGTGGAGAGCAAGAAATCTCTGGGTATTTGAGGGCAAATGGCAATCTGATATCTGGATTATCAAATCTGCTATGATGGACTGGCAGGATTTCAAACTCAACAACAACATTGGCTGATACAGATGCAGATTAGATAGGTTAGGTCTTGTGTCAGTGATCTATCTCTTTTGTATTTTTGTTTGTTATGGTTCTTATGTAGTGTTTGTTTGAGTTTTTGATAGCTGTAAGGGATGTGCTGTTTTCTGGTTTTGATTCATTCAATTTAGCAGTAGGGTGGATTTTTCTGTCATGTATTGTGTTTATGTTTCGGTTAGGGAGAATTTGTGCTGCCCTCTCAGTGTTCTCAGGATTTGGGGTTTTTTCCATGACATTGACCTTTTTTGTCCGTTTTTATTGGAGATTTTTATATTGTTGGAAAAAAAAAAGAATTGAATTTAGGAGTATTTAGATCCAACTTATACATATTTTACAACTTTACAAATTAAACTACACAATTATTTTAAATTCGATTGAAAATTTTTTTATTATAAATTAATAATATGTATTAATAAAAAATATTGAATACATAATTTTTTCAGTAAGTAAAAATTACATTATTTTTTATTTTAAATTTGAATAATATTCTAAATAGGTTATTTTATTTGAATTTATTATCACTATTTTCTTAAGTTCTTTAAAAATAAATTCAAACAATTTTATGAATATCCTAGAAATATTTTTTCAAATACTTTCATAATTCTTCTATTCAAATATCCTAGAAATATTTTTCAAATACTATCATATTTTTTCCATTGGAATATTTTAAAAATAATTTAACAATTGTGCACACCCTGTATTAATATGTAATTTTGTTAGTTATATTTCATGTATATTTAATATTATTTTATTGTGAAAAGCTAAATAACAATATTTATAAATATAAGTATAAATAAAACATAATATATCACAAATAGTAATAAATTATCATTTTTTTTTAATTTTTATCAGTAGTATAAAATAAATGGTAATTCAATGTTTTAAATACCGTACCATACCGGCCGGTATTACCGGTAATACCGGATACCGGTGGTCCGACCGGTACGGTTACACTCTAAATACCGTTTTGGCCAAAATACCAGTTTATAGCGGTTTTATACCGGAAAATAGCGGTTTTACCGGCAAATACCGGCCAAAATACCGGTCAAAATACCGGTTTATGACAATTTTTTTTAAAAAAAATATTTTTTAATATATTTTTATTAATTTATTTATATAAATTGAAAGTTCTACACATAATTTTAATATGTTTATATTGTTATTAGATGTTAATTAATTTTAGTATTTGTTAAAGTTAATTTTGTACATCATTTATATTATATTAATAAATTAATTTAATATATATTGAAATTGGTAAAATAGACGGTAATACCGGTTGAACCGGTTGAACCGCGTCGTCCGATATACTTATCGATACGGTATTTAAAACACTGTGGTAATTACGTTTGCATATGGGTTTGGTTGAGGGGTTGAAGAAAGGAGTCGTGCTCGACCCGAATCCATTTTTAATTTTTGTTTATTTTTTATTGTGATAATTAAAATTCCCCATTTAACAAGTGACTGATGATTGGTTAATTAACATCGTTTTCACAATTATGAAATCTGGTTTTTATTTATGCTATAATCGTTTCACAATTACAAAATCTGGTGACTGATGATTGGTTAATTAACATCGTCTTCACAATCATGAAATCTGGTTTTTATTTATGTTATAATCGTTTCACAATTACAAAATTTGGTTTATATTTATGAGGCTGAGTATAACATACAAAGACAGGTCATTTCTTAATACAAAATTAATTAATTGTTAAGGCAGTTAATTTTAATCATATTTAAGTAAACTAATATTCGATCATTTGCACCATGCACAAATATTATAATAATTATAAATTATGTGTATGTATATAGTATTTATAAATTTTGATGATCTTGATCCATTAAGTATCTTAAAACCATTGAAATTATTATTATTATTATTATTATTATTAATTTATTATTTATGCTATTGTAAGAGGTTTGGTTATACCACTAAATTCAATTAACTTATTAGAAAAATACTTAATGAGATGCACAACAAATAATTTAAGGAAAATTTTATCATTTAATGTGACTTACAATTAGTTAACTTTCGTAATAACTATAGTAGAATAATTAAAATATACGGTTACACATTAATTAACCATTATGTTTTCTTTTTTTTTACCGAAACGATAGAGGATATTATAAATAAAAAACGCACAAATGTGCAAAGTACACAACCCCTAGCTGAATGATACAACAAACAGCTGAAAACTAGGAGGACAGGTCAAAAGACCGCCTAGAACCGACTAGCAACGTTAGAGAAAAAAACTCAAAACAACACAGCACAAACACAACACAAAATACCAAACTACTGTGGAACGACCCCCAACGGAGTAATGTGGAACGACCCCCAACGGAGTAATGCCCGATCTCACTCGGGCTCACAGGGACCAACGGCCCAAACCAAAGAAACAGACCTAAACAACACAAACAACGAAACACACAAAAATAAACTAAAAAAAACTAAACAAAGCATAACAAAACAAATCCTCCCTCAGCAGCTCGGACTAGCAATACCAAGTGGACTTAAGACGACCCCAAGGAAGGTCCACAGCTCGATAAACCGACCCCGAAACTGCCTAATCGCCTAGCTGAGACGGCAACTCGAGCCTCGAACCGCACCCAAAGGCCGCCCGCCCTTCACCGACCGAGAACCAATGTCACTCCCCACACCACCAATGCTCCAAACACAGCCAACACCACTAGCCAAATCCGGCGACATCGGTTCCCCTCGCACCCAGCATCAGAGGACAAGGGGAACGGGAGATCAAAAGATCTCGAGCTCCAGCAGCTACGCATGACTGCCGGCTAGGACCGACGAAAACAGAGGACAAGCAAACTCGCCATCCCACACCACCGCTACACCAGAACCGGCCAACACCACTGGCCAGGACCGGCGCACCGGCCTCCTCTCTGACCACACACCAGGGAGAGAAAACGGAGGCAAGAAAGAGCCTCTGCCCCGACCATACAACTCCGACATGTACGCCACGAGCCACCCAAGCTGCTCCCAACCCCTGACGACCTACCCCGCTCAGAACCACCATAGAAATTGGGACATCGATCGACCTAGTCCCGAATTCGGAAACGAGAAGACCTAGCCTCCCAAACCCCTCCATCCATAGCGTTGGAGAGAGGTGTTCGAACAGGGAGAGAGAGATACGGTGGAGGGCTGGCCACCGGCGAAGCCGGTCAGCCGCTGAGGAGGCGCTCAGATTGCAGATTTATGGAAGAAGACGCCGGCGGCGATTTTTGGGGAGAATGGGAGAACCCTCAAATTGGGGAGTTGTTTGACTAACTTAACTTGAATTTTTTATTTTTATTTATTTATTTTTCACTTATTATAATCATTAACCATTATGTTAAATATTCCATTGATTAGATTTCAATTATAGGTTTTATGAATATAAAATAAAATAAAATAAACAATATTACTAGATTGTAACCGAATAATGGCGGAAAACTCAAATAATTTTATTTATTTTTTTGCTAGCAATTATATGTATATAGATATCGATTTACGATTACCAATCAAATTAATTATTTAGTGAGTTGTTTATAATGTTAATGAAAATAAAAAACCAACATTGTAACGGTTTTTTAGATTAAAAAGAACAAAAAAAATTATAACGATTTTGGGCAGAAAAATTATAGGAGGTTTTATTTAGGTTTTATACGTACATCATGTTAATTAACTTGTGAACAAAGCTATTACGTGGAAATATGTTAGTAATCTTCTATTCAAAGGCAAATATTGCAATTTCTGTTATTTTTATTTTCTTGTTAAAAAATTCAACAATGGTGAAAAAGAGTTAAAGAGAATGTGTGTCGAAAAATCCAAGCGATAGTCTGGAGGATGCACAACTAACTCGATTGAGATCGGGCCTTCGAGTTTGAAGCTTCCAACAAAGAAACTTGTGAACAAAGCTATTACGTGGAAATATGTTAGTAATCTTCTATTCAAAGGCAAATATTGTAATCTCTGTTATTTTTATTTTCTTGTTAAAAAATTCAACAATGGTGAAAAAGAGTTAAACAGAATGTGTGTCGAAAAATCCAAGCGATAGTCTGGAGGATGCACAACTAATTCGATTGAGATTGGGTCTTCGAATTTGAAGCTTCCAACAAAGAAAGTGGGTCGTGCCTTCAAAGACAATGTTCCCAAAGTTTTATGCACTTTCTCGGTCGGTGTTTCGACAATATGACCGGTCAACGGCCCGTCGGAAATGAACTTTTGTAGTGTCGCTGGTGTCGGGAACCGTGTTTTCCGAGAAGGGTGGAGCCGCGGAGGTCCTCGGAAAACGCATGACGACTGACAAGTGGGGCGAGTACATCGTCAATTCCACTGGCATCCCCATCTACACCTTCGCGCGACGACTGCGAGGAGCCAAGAGGGAGGTGCTGCATAATCAGATTTTGGATTTGGGGTTTAGGGGTTAATTTTTAGAATTAGATAAGCTCTGTGGACTTAGTTGCAATATTAAAAACTTATAACTTATTGCATTCCTTAAAGTCAATATGTATTTTATTTATAATTTGAATAACTACAATATGACTCTTGAGTTTTTATATTATAGCCTTATTTGGTAATTACTAATTAGCGGTTAGCTGTTAACTTTAGCTGATAACATTAACTATTTTGACTAGCGGATTGCGTTAACTGTTCTGACCAACTAATTGTGTTAGCAGTTTGTAAAAAAATGATTGATAAAATTAGTTGTTTTTTATCAACCGTTAACATGTAAAATTATATAAGGACATCAACATACTTCATCATAAAGTAAAAAAAGTAAATTTATTTGCATAATAACCATAATTAAAAGCAGGAAAAATTGCATCATTCGTCAACTAATTATATCCGAGTTGCACTTTCGTCCTTTAATTATTATTTTTTTACTTTTGGTACACTATCATTTTTTTTTGGCAATTTTCGTCCAAATCGAGGTTTCGGTGCTCATTTTTGCCGAAAAAGCTGATGTGGCGTACTATCCGACTGGGCGCCACAAAAATGAGCACCGGAACCTCGATTTGGACGAAAATTGTCAAAAAAAAAATGATAGTGTTCCAAAAGTAAAAAAATAATAATTACAAGACGAAAGTGCAATTCAGGTATAATTAGGATATAATTAGTGGACAAATGGTGCAATTTTTCCATAAAAACATAACTCTCCATTCAAGTTGTATCAATATTCAGTACAAAAACATCTCTCTCCATTCAAGTTGTATCAATATTCAAAACAATACATACCATAGCTTTCCATTCAAGGAACATTTTCTAAATTTATGGGTTTGAAGTGCACAAAAAGTTTACAAACTACACAATCAGCTTGACTGAATATTTCTCAAAATGGCAGCAATCAATCAAGAAAACATGTACCACACGCAGTAAGCTTCTTGCAAGCGAACACACTCTTCAACAAACAACACATTGGTCTACATCAAGCTCCTTTTTAAGCCGAACAAACTTCAGTACATTACATATTAACACATGCGTTCGCACGCACAGTTTTTCATGACAGATCATACAATATCATATCAAACAAACACAAGAGATCAAATTCTAACGAGTAGGCTCAAGAACCCGAAGCATACCTGTCCCCACCCTCATCATGAGATCCTCCACACGAACCTTCACCACATCCCTCCTCATCCCTATATCCGCCGCATACCGGCTCGCGCAATACGTCGCGACTGCCGTGGCCGCCATTCCATACACATTATTCGTCACAAAGCGCAGTGGAGTGGACAAAACAGCCGCTAGAGGCCCGCCAATGATGGACACGGCCTGCCCACTTTGGCCCATCGTGGTCTGGTCCAGCACTATCAGGCCCGTCTTGCAGTAGATGGCAAAGTCCTCACAGTTGTTCTTGAACACGTTGTAGCACCCAAACCCGTTGTCGAGCAGGTATCGGGCCCGGTGGACCACTGTGCGATTGTCGTCAGAGATGGCCAGTGTGCAGGTGCCGCCACGGGCCTTGGCAAGGAAGTGGGCCGGGCTGACGGCGTATTCGAATCGGTACAGAATGCCGCCGGCCAAGAAGCAGTCGAGGCATGAGGAGACGACCCCGTGGCCTTCCTCGACCGGAGTGCAGGTCGGGCATGGGGTGTGGGCCCGGGAAGGGCCCGAGCTGATTAGTAGGAGGTCGAGTACGGTGCCCGTGCCAACTTCCTGACCGCGTCTAGTGAAGTGTATGACTTTATTGTCACCGATGTAGATGCCTGTTCTCATGCAGACATCAAATCAGGTTAGGAATGTTACGGTTAAACTATTAGGATACTTTTGCTAGATTGCGTCTAATCCAGTTCAAACATCTGAACAAAGGATACTTTTGCTAGATTGCGTCTAATCCAGTTCAAACATCTGAACATTACATCAATATCGTGAAAGCTTTCTCACAGATGGATATCTGATAAAAAATGCAAAAAGGATATTCTCCAATTTTCATCAATTCCCCCGACCCCCCCCTATATATAATTGCAGAATGCGCTTAGTCTACGTGGCAGCTTTGCATGCTTCGGAATCCTACTTCGTAGTTTGGTTTGGATAAAAAATAATATTATTCTAAATCAATTTTAGGTTCGGACATTCCAAAAATATTGAAAAACTAGCTTGGTAATTTCATAATAGTATGACTAATATAACCTTAAGTTGTATTGGAACCTTTGGTAAATACCTGGTTGACTAATATAACCTTGATTTGTTTTGGAAGCTCTCAATTGGCTCATTAATTTCCATGAAAACCTCAAATTAGCCTAATAAATACATATATTTAATTTTTTAAACAATTGTTGTTATTATTATATAATTTTATAAAATTTATTTTCTTAACAAGTACCCGTGTACTACACGGTATTGTACTAGTTCTTTTGAAATAGTAACACTTACTGAAAGATATGATATCATGTTATGTCGCTAGTGAAAGCCATGTCGTAGAAAAAATTATTGCCTCAATAGTAGAATATGTGGAAGCCTATACGATGAGAGGGGAGGAGCCTCATTAGTCACCAAAGAATTAATGTGGCAACTCAAAATGTATCCAGTTTAATGACAATGCACCTCCGACGAAAGACATTCCAGAACAGATAATGAATCAGTACAATTTTTGGAGAAACAAACAGCTATAGATGAAATGATATTGAACGCACTTGTTCAGAAAATGACAATGCAAAGACGGATCTTTTTCTCTTTCACTTAATGATACGAACTGGTTCACTATCCTTCACAAGCAGTGTAAGTGAACATGGCATTGGTTGAAAGCGTTCAACACAGAGCCAACAACTGGAAGTATGCAAAGAGCTTACAATACTCAAATACCAAATGTTGAAAACAAAGATGCATGTAGAACTTTCTATCAAGGCCATCGTAAACACACCAAATTACTGTTTATATAAAGTCTGACCAACATTTATAGGACGGAATATTCGGTCACACATTCTTTGGCCAAACAAAAGTTCAAGGGCTGAAGCAATTTTCTGAACATTAACTACCAAAGATGGAATAGAAAGTAAAAATTGATAGGATTGGTGTTCTTTCATTCTGTTGAACCTAAACTGCAATTTCTTCAGTTCGTATATTTGCTAATTGCTGGTTATAATTTCAGAACTGTGTAATTGTCGAGGTTGATGATCCACAGGTTGGGTACCTAGCCTAATTGTCCAACCCACACCTAGTGATTTCCAGTAAAAATGAAAAAGTTTCGACTGTCGATCAAAAACAGAAGAGAAGGCATTAGTTAAATTTTGACTAAAAGAAACACAGAGGCAGAGATTATTGTTCTGGCAGACCGACTTCTGATACATTCCACTCTCCAGGGGGCGATAACCAAATTAAGCAGAACCTTATTCCTGTTTCACTTGCAATACTCAATTTCACATAATTCTATTAGAATTTCCCTCAAGCTTTTAAACAATGGCCACATTTCAATCCACACCCTTTACAGGTTTTCCTAGGTTTGTAAAACTAAAATCACGAATCCTTCGCGAAACCCTAGGCATACATTCTATCACCAGCATCTATCAACCCAATCACTGATTTTGAAATGTCCCACATACAGATTCTATGAATTAAAAATCAAACTAACCATGGTGAGCATACACATACGCCGTGCGCCATGAATATATGTGATCCCCTTGTTTGAGGCTGCTCCTATCGATTCTGTGCGTTATTTCAAAAAATCCAAACACATAAACACACACGCACAGCAAAATCAGCCCAAAAAATAGCGAAAAAAACAAGGAAAGAACAATTCAATACAATAACAAAGATATTTGCATAAAGATTAGCAAAAACAATGAATTGTACCTGTTGGAGAGCAGCCCCATTACTGTTATTCGATCTTCTAGGTGTGAATTTGAAGGGGAAAAGGGAGTGTGATCTAAAGGCTTTCAAAGACGGATAAATCGAAAAAGAGGGAGAATATGTTTTACGCGATGAAAAAAACTTGCGTTTCCAAGGCGCGGTAGTGGTGCAGCATTAGTCAATGACACAATTACCCTTCTTGCAATGGCCAAATTTCATATCTTAGCCATTAAGGTATCGTGTTGACCGTACAACTCATATAAATTACAAATTTGATCTTACAATTTTTTTTTTGTATGTTTTCTTACATTATACCAATCATCACTCTCCTCCGATTTTTTTTTTTTCCAATTCATCTCAAACCTTCATATAAATTACAAATTGATCTTACATTTTTCTTTATGTTTTCTTACATTATACCAATCATCTCTCTCCTCCGATTTTTTTTTTCCAATTCATCTCAAACCCTTTCTTGCGCCGCTTCCCTGTGCCTCTCCGCCGACAAGTGTTCTGCACCCCACTACTCTTCCTGCATCTGCACCTCGACGAGCTCCTGACAGGTCCTCTTCCCTTCTCCGGCATGGTGCATCGACTTTTTTAGTTGGCCATGACTGGTTGTAGAAGGGTTCCAGATTGGCGGCGAGTTTCATCTTTATGGGCTCTGGTTTTGTCTTGTGGTGGCCGGGCTGTGGGCGGCTCCTTGCGACTCCACTATCCCCATCCTCTCCCTGGTGTTGGGAAGCGGAGATCCTCCGGCGGGCAGCTTCCTTCTCCAGTTGTGTCCAGGTAGCGGTTGTCGGTTTTTGTTGGGGAGGTTTAAACACCCCGAAAGGGTGGGGAATTAAGGATTGATCCCGAACCTGTAAATAGTCAAGACCCTAAATGGGCCAGAAAAATCATAGTGACCGCGCGTCGCGACGCGACAAATTTAGATTTATAAATGTTTTCCTCAACTAACCTCTACTAACTAGTAGTAGTGGCGAGTAAGGGTCGATCCCACTTAGATTTATAAATGTTTTCCTCAACTAACCTCTACTAACTAGTAGTAGTGGCGACTAAGGGTCGATCCCACGAGGANATATATATATGTACATATACACATATTAAATTTAAATATAGACATATTTTCTTTACAAAATAGTCTAGAAAAATCTTTTTTACACAATGTTAAATTCAAATGTTCTTAGATATGTTTTCCTTCTAAAATTGTTTAGAAAAGTTGTAGATGACTTCACATCTTTCAAAAATAATATAGAAAATTTTGAATACTTTTACATATATACTAATATAATATTTTAGGTATTTTTAATATTAAACATGCAAATTTTATATTCTCTTATATAAAATAATGTAAATTTCATATTTTCTTATACAAAATAGTTTTATATTGTTTGACCCCGAATCTTTAATTTATAATTATTAAGTATTGTTTATCCTCCTCTTTACTTTATAATTATTTTTTTTCTTTCTCTTTTTAAATAGGATCAATAGTAGTTTCCACTTCCGTCAGTGACTCAAACTCGAGATCTATTTATAATATTGTTAATTTAATATTGTTCCCGTGCATCGCACGGGGTACACACTAGTATGTATAAACTAAGTTAGATAATTGTACCATATTTTAAAATTTTGATCATTAATAAAACTAAATAGTATAAACTATTTAATAACATATGAATCATTGTATTGATTGCATAAAATGTAATGAACAATATAACTTTTATGATTTTGAGAGATCATGACCAATTAATTAAAAGAAAATATGTTAAAATTATTATTGTAACAATTGTTTATGTAATTTTGACTATATCATTAAAACCAATTACCTTGTTTTTTTATATGTAACTTCCATATATCAACTAGTATGAAATATAATTAGTTAATAGAAAGTATTATGAGATAGGATAGTTAAAAAATAATTATATTATCATTTAATAAATGTAAAATTTATTGGTTTTTTTATTATAACTAACCTAAAAAGGATAAAAAAAAAAAGTTATCATAAATTCTTTGCCCGCTATTATATATATACATTTTGTACAAATCTATTTTTTTAAATGGACTATTTTTTTAAAATATTTTTTTTAATTCTCTTTTTTTTTTATAAAAAAAAAATCATCTTTTACTTATACATTTTTCTCTTTTAAATTCAACTTACTTATAATTTCACTCTTAGTTTAGTACCAAACATGAACTAATTATTGAAATTAACTTTGGCATGTAAGAGTCTATTTAAAAGTGTTTCAAAATAAGCACTTAATTTACCTAATGAGAATGTTAGAAAACAAAAACACATGTTATAATTTTAATAATTGATTGGCCAGAAAAAGTATATATTTTACATATTTATTAGAGTATTCTTATATACTTAATTTTATCGCACTAATATGTTTTTTGACTTATTTATTTATTTGATGGATTCAAGTGTTATGATATATTTATGATTTATTTTTAGACTATTAGAGTATTTTTATGGACGATGAGACATCAGAGGAAGATTTGAAGCGGCAGTACGGGGGCATCCTCTACCAGCCCAATATTGGCCCAACACCTTTTCAATTTCAGGCCCAATAATAATATATAAATAAAAGCTCAGGGCCTTACATAGGCAAATTAGTGGAATAAGTTGGGCCTAAGTTGGGCCTAAGTTGTTTGCTAATATGGCCCACTAAGAGGGAAAATTTTATGTATATACATGGATTCAACAAATATTGTAACATTACCAACAATTACAAATTTTTTGCAAACTTACCAAAAGCATAAAAATTATTTGTGATAACGCAAGATTTCTATTACTCCAAAAAAATCTATCAGTATCCTTAAATTGCGGTAGTACAAATTAAAGAGTTTACGCTGTATATCATTATCCTTAAATATAGAATCAGTATCCGTAAAAATAGAATCAATAATTATCCGTAATTATCCTTAAATTATCTGTCTTGAATCAGTATCCTTAAATATACCTTAAATTCATTCTGTTACTCCAAAAAAATCGATCAGTATCCCTCATCTAAAACTACGGCGTCGCATGCCGGCCGAAGTGTATATATTAGGTATATTTTATGTATATGTGGGTTCTGAACGAGATCCTCAGTTCACGGATCGAGTGTATATCTTAGGTATATTTTATGTATATGTGTGTTCTGAAATTGATTTTGAGAAACGATTAAAACTCGAGTGTATAATTAAAGTATATTTTATGTATATGTGTGTCCGGATCTGTAGTTTGCTTGAATTACAAGAATTTTGAGTGTATATTTCTTGTATATCTTATGTATATTTCGAGTGTATATTATCCTCTGACAAGTTTTTCTTCAAAACGCAATCGACATACATAATATATACAGAAGATATACATAAAATATATAAGTCCGAAAAATATACGAAATAACCTGGTAATTTATCTTTTCGTAATTCTTTTTCGTTTCACGATCAGACTTATATGAAAACAATGTCTTCCATAAAAAATTATGTCTCTTGTTTTTTATTTTTAAGTTTAATGTTCATTTAAATGTACATGAATTGATAGTTTTTTATTAATGATATATGTGTCGTTTTTTTTATTAATGGTATATGTATCGTTTTTTTTAGTATATTAAAGGTATATGTTTTTTTTACATATTGTTTATTTTATTTTTATTCTTTGTAAACAGTTTTACCAAAAAATAAACCATACATATACACAACAAATCCATAAAAAAAAACATAAAAGTATATATATAATATATAAACATATTATAACAAGTTACTTATACTCAGTTAATGTTGCAATAATCTTCTAATATACTAAAACAACAAAAAACAACAAATTGCTCCTTTGCCAATTTCGTTTTCAACNATTGTACATATTCCTAACATGTACATACATTGGACATATACTACCTATACACGGTACATATACCGAAACATATAACTGTACATATTACTAAGGTGTACATATACTGTACAAATACTGGATATATACTACCTATACACGGTACATATACCGAAACATATAACGAAATTCACAACATCAGGAAGGACCCACTCCTTCATATCTGAAGTGCTTCTGTTTTCCTACAATAACCATAATTAAGCTGGTTCAAGAACACAGAACCCATTTTCCCACTTCACTCAAGTACTGAGAACAACATAATACCAACGAAAAGAAACAACCAAAAAGAAGGGGAAAAAAAAAAGTACCAGCCTGACACATGTGAATCTAAACAATACAAAACCACAAACCTACACAGAAAATACGCACAGAAATTCCACAAACAAAATCACAGATCCAAACACCAATCAACAAAACAGAAACCAACATCTCACGATTTCTTATCGAAAAACACACGGACGCACACAAGCAACACCGTCGACAACAACCACGTCGAAATCGATTCCGCTCCAACGCTTCCGCCCCTGCGGCGTACTTCTCCGGAGTTCGAAGATCGATCTCAATTTCAAGTCCAACAAGCCGATCGTGGCGTGGATCGGCTACGATTTCAACACAATCTCGTCAACGTCACCATCTCGCCGTCGTCAACAAAACCCCTAATCCCTCTCCTCTCCTACAGAATAAATTTGTCTCTGATTCTACACGAAACTATGTTCGTCGGATTTTCCGCCTCCACAGCCCTGTTCGCAAGCTCCCATTTCGTGCTTGGATGTAGCTTCACAACGATCGGAGAAGCTCCGTCGTTGGATTTACGTTCCCTGCCTTCAATCCCAGGGACCAAAAATTAAATACACAGACCTAACCATAGGACTCACCGTCTCTGCTTTTCTCTTCTTACTCTAATTTCAATTTTCCTTTTACTCATTGTCTTGGCCATTGAAGAGTGAATTGGGGGAAAGGATGGAGCGGTTTTGCACAGAGAGAGAGAGAGGAGAACGTGGACGGTGGGTGGTTTTGGAGTGAGAGAATGAATTTTTTTGTCCCATATATTTAATTTCAATTAAGGATCTTATTCGCATTTAATATGCCTACAAATACGGTAATAACGGTTCCATCTCAATCCCAGGTAAAATTGAAATTTTTTTGCATGGTTAGACAATTTTATAAATAAAAATATAAAGGGCATATAAGTGTAATAAAAATCATAGTTGGTGGTAAGGGGTACAAATTCCTCATTGTTAATTGAGAATTTGAAGCTATAAGACTTGGAGGCAACACATACATACGCAGGCCCTCCTGGGGGATTTATTTGGGGGAGGCACGTGATATATATATTACACAGCCACCAAAGAAAAAAAAGCACCGGGGATTAATTTTAGAAAGAGTAATGCTATTTAGCCAACTTGAATGACAACTTGGACTATAATTCAAGTGTAAATGCATTATCAAGAAATTGAAAAATAATACATTTACACTTGAGTTGTAACCCAAGTTGTAACTCAAGTGGGATTTATTGCATTAGTCTTTTAGAAAAGGCACGCAACAACAGGAAGCAGGGCCACACGGACCGAGGACAAATAAGAGGAAGTTGGTTAATCGCGGAGGGAGGCCGCACCCGCACACGAGAAGGGTAATTTGATTCTTTATCTATTTATTTATTTATTTATTATGTTAGGCTAATTTTTACGTGGAAGTCGAACCCTACGATTTGATGATTTTTAATTAATTTTTGTGGTTGATATTTTATTATGTTTTTAGAATTGTGCGTATTATTTTGAATGATCAACCATGATGTGTTTGAATTTATTTAGATTGATCACCTAGATAGAATTTTTCATGTCTATTAACGCTAGAAATAGACTTGCAATCCGTAATTGTTGTTGAGTTTAATTCGTAAGTACCAACCGAAAGATGGTAACTATCGGGGATAACACGGCCTAATTAAGTGAACCACACGGTTGTGTTTACTACTTAGACTATCCTATTTTTCTAGATCCTAAAGCCGCTATTGCATAAAATCTAGATAGCGTGTTCCAGACTGTCCAATCAGCCACGTTTAATAGAAGAGAGTCTCTCTCTTAAATATCAGTAAGGAAAATTCGGGTAGAAGAGCGAGTTGCTCTCTAGGACTAGTAATTCCATAAGATAACGAAGTTTGATACTAGAATTGATTAGATGAGTCGGTTGATGGTGTAGACAGAACCATGGACTAGAAGCTTTCTTTTAATTTAATTTATTTTTATTTTCTTATTTAGATTTCATTCTTAGATAGATTAGATTACATTATTCCCGATCGACCATTACTTGACGCTGCTACTAGTTAGTAGAGGTTAGCCGAGGAAAAATATAAATTTTAATTTGCCACGTTGCGATGCGCGATCAATAATAAGGCTTGTTGATATACTGGATAAGTGGCCATATAGTCATATTTTTCAATAAATATATATACTTTTAAATTCAAATTTAATATTTTAAAAAATAATATAAATATCAATATGATATTTCATTGTATAAGCATTTATTTATTAAAAAAATATAACGGGTTGACTTGTTGATTGCCTTTCATATAAAAATTCGGGTTATATTAAATTATAGGCAACAACTATCGATCGGGTGCCTATTGTTTAAAAAACAAAATTCAATTTGGATGGCGGAGCCTTCTTTCCAAGATTGTACTAAAAAGTAGTATCATAAAATTTGTGATGAAAACATGAGGGCTTTTGACCAAAATGATAATTGATAAGTTCTTTGGAAGAATATGCTCAAGAATTAATCTCTTATCGCCTTATTAAACTGACCGCGAGTCTGTGTCCACGACTAGTGCTTATAAAGGCAAACTCACAAGGTACGAAAGTTCCATTTATTATACCAAAACCAAAAAGATATAATAAAATAGTTTATTCAGCACCAACAAATTTGATCATTTTTCAAAAGGACCCTACAAAAGGCTGGATTGTGTGGGCTGCTTTTGCTGTTATTATATAGGTATGCGATGAACTCTATAGAAATCATTTTGTCTTTCATAAGTTGTGTCACTTATATGTGCTTTAAATTAATTTAAATAGAAATTAGTTCACAGTATATCGTGAAAGCATGCGCCTTAAAATGCTTTGTAATGTTTATTTTGTTCCTACAGAAATTCAAATAAAAAATAATTGAATTTGAATGGTGACGCTAATAGTTGTTAGGCAGAAAATAAGCGTTGTTAAAAGTATCCTTTGTGGCATTTATTACTGTACTTTGTAGCAAAAACCAAAGTACAATATGCTAGCCATCCCTTGTATTTACAAAACTAAGATATTAATTAAGCTTATAATAGAATAATATTGTTAAAACTTCTTGATGTAGAGCGTAGTACAATTGGGAGGAATATGAGATACTCTCTCACAAAGTTCACAACGCAGAAATATTATTCATCAAAACTGTCTCGTTCTGTTTTCCCCAAACCAGATAAAAGTAACAAGTGTCCTAACATATCTTGACTACCAAGATAATTATTTATCTACTAATTAAATATTTAAGGAAATAAAATGCACTAAAAGGAAAATATAATAAGAAATAAATAAATTAAACTCGGAGCCGATCGTATTTATTCAGAAAAGCTATTGCGAGCTCGTCTCCATCACTTCCCCTGTCAAGGACACAAGTCACTTTGATGGCACTATGTATGAGCGTAATTGCTACGCTGCACGAGCTTTAGACGGGGAAACTCCTCTTTTTCCTACTCCTTTGGGGCGCTAATAAAGAATTGCAATCTGATTTGTGTTCGTTTTTGTAGTTTCTCTTAGCTTCCCTTCCTCTCCTCGAAGAAGGAACCTCTTCTCCCCACTCCAATATCGACTCAGTGGGGGAGAAATACCTGGCTAAGAAGAAAGAGCTCGAGGCTGCGAATGTTGTCATCACGAAGAATCGCCCCTGTTGTAATCCAAAAGCTAGGGAGATCATGAGACGAACTGCAAAACGCCTTGCATAACAAGAAGGTTGAGGTCTTAGAGGAGAAAGAGGTTGTTGGATTCTATGAGAACGTCATCGATATGCATATCCGAACTTAACGAATTAAATTTTAAACCAGAAGTATCTATAGTTAAGATTAGGACTTACGGTTTAAAATGACTTATTTCAGTTTTAAGGTAAGTTTGAGGGGTAAGTATTAGATTGATAATGAACAAATCTATGAACAGACGGGAGAAAAGAAGAAGGCTGCAGCTTTCTGTAAAACTGAAAAGAAAAGAATGAATGTACAGTGTGAGTTTTGCCCCTTTTATATGTAGGGTTTCCACAATGGTAAAATGATAAATATACAAATGCCTATAGTTGCTTGATGCAACTTTAACACAATTTCTAATAATACAAATGCCTACAGTTGTATTACACAACTTTAACACATAATCTAAAATAAAACAATAACTATAAATCATTATTGTTATTAACCCCGCGCAAGCTTAACATGTATATTATGCATGTTAAGTTTGGATACAAAGTATAGAAAGGCTGGGCCTGGCAAAGCCTTGGTAAGAATATCGGCTGTTTGTTCTTTTGTATCCACATGTTGAAGCTTGATTAACCCTTGTGCAACCTTTTCTCGTACTAAATGACAATCAATCTCTATATGTTTTGTACGTTCATGAGATCAGGAGCAATAGCAATAGCAGATTTATTATCACAAAACAGAGAAACAGGAGCATTATGGGAAATTCTGAGATCAGCAAGAATGTACATAAGCCATTGTATTTCACATGCTGTAGAGGCTAAGGCTCTATATTCTGATTCAGCTGAAGACTTACTAACAGTGGCCTGTTTCTTAGATTTCCAGGAAATTAATGATTGTCCTAAGAAAATTGAGAAACCAGTAATACTTTTTCTAGTGTTAACACATGAAGCCCAATCACTATCAGAAAAAGCATTTAACTGAAGAGTAGAGTTGCTGAAAAATAAAATACCCTTACCTACTGTACCTTTCAGATATCTCAGCACTCTGTAAGCAGCATTAAGGTGGTGAACTGTGGGTTTAGACAAGAATTGACTAAGAGTTTGAATGCTGAAAGCAATATCAGGTCTTGATATTGTTAGATACAATAACCTGCCAATGAGCTTTCTGTATGCAGTAGGTTCAGTGAGTTCATCATTTTTAGTACAAGCTGTCAATTTAACAGTGGGATCCATGGGGGTAGCTGCAGGTTTGCAGCCTAGGAAACCTGTGTCAGTGAGAATATCTAGGGCATATTTTCTCTGACACATGTTTATGCCTTGGTTAGAGTGGGCAAACTCTAATCCAAGAATATATTTCAAAACACCCAAATCTTTTATAGTAAAGCATTTATCAAGGTGGTTTTTGGTGTTTGAAATCTGAGTGAGGCTATTGCCTGTTACTATAATATCATCAACATATACTAACAATGCTGTGAATGATGAATCTGTATGCATAGTGAAAAGGGAACTGTCAGAAACTGACTGAACAAAACCATAAGTAATAAGGCATTGGGTGAGTTTAGAGAACCATTGCCTAGAGGCGTGCTTAAGACCATAGAGGCTTTTGACTAATTTACACACTCTATTGTCATTTTTATCACAGTAACCTGGTGGAGGTTTCATATAGACTTCTTCTTCTAATTCACCATGTAAGAAAGCATTATTAACATCAAGTTGATGAATATGCCACTTTTTGATAGAAGCTATAGCAACCAATAACCTTACTGTGGTAATTTTGGCAACAGGTGAAAAGGTTTCAAAATAGTCTATTCCTTCTTCTTGGGTGTAGCCCTTAGCAACTAGCCTTGCTTTATATCTTTCCACAGTACCATCAGATTTGTATTTAATTTTGAAAACCCATTTGCATCCTATACAATGTTTATCTTTTGGTAATGTGGTCATTTCCCAAGTTTTTGTTTTTTCTAAAGCCTCTATTTCTTTTCTCATAGCTGTTTGCCACTGAGGATCTTTAGCAGCTTCTTTATAGCTTTTAAGTTCAGTAAGTAAAGAAATGGATGCAGTAAAGCATGAATGCAATGTAGATAGTGAATCAGTGGACAAATAGCTAGAAATTGGGTAAGGAGATGTCCCAGAAGTGCATGGAGAGGCAATGGCAGAATTGGATTGCAAAGAAGGTATTGAGTGTTTGTATATGTCAAGATAAGCAGGGGGCTTGACTGATCTGGTTGATCTTCTGAGGGAAGGATTATTTGGATTATGTGAAGCAGTTACAGTTGTAGTTGGAGAAAGAGAGGGATTACTGGTAGTTGTAGATAAATGGTTTTGTATAGTAGTTGTAGGTGATGATGAAGGTAATGTAGTATGGTCTGTAGTAGCATGATGTGAGGGTGTAGAAGATGATGGAATAATGGTGTTTTCTGAAATAGGAATATCTTCATAGGGAAATGGATGAGGCAATGGGAAAAGATTGGTTGGAGAAGGTGTTGAGGTAGTGTCTTTAAATGGGAACACACTCTCATAGAATTGCACATTTCTGGATATCAATGTCTTCTTGGTATCAAGGTTGTAGAGTTTGTATCCTTTACAACCTATGGGATAACCAAGAATTATGCATTTAGATGCTCTGGAGTCAAATTTATGTCTATTTGCAGTTATAATTGATGCATAACACAGACTACCTATGACTCTGAGGTGATCATAGGTAGGTTTTTTGTTGGTCAAAACCTCAAAAGGTGATTTATTTTGAAGAACAATTGAAGGCACTCTATTTATAATATGAGCAGCAGCTGAAATACAATCCATCCAGAAAATTAATGGTAAATGTGCATGAAACATAATTGCCCTGGCTACTTGTAATAAATGCTGATGTTTTCTTTCCACCCTTCCATTTTGTTGGGGTGTCTCAACACAACTGGTTTGATGCAAAATACCATTGGACTGATAAAAATCTTTTAAGAAAAACTCAGTACCATTGTCAGTCCTAATGATTTTTATTTGTTTTTGAAATTGATTTTGAACAAGATTATAGAAATGAAGTAAGCCAGTCTTGGTGTCTGATTTAGCTTTAAGAGGATAAATCCATGTTGTTCTACTGAAATCATCTACAATAGTTAGGAAGAATCTATAACCTTCATGAGAAATGACAGAGAATGGTCCCCAAACATCACAGTGTATGAGTTCAAAAATACATGAAGATTTAGATTCACTAACTGTAAATGGTAATCTTTTCTGTCTGGAAAAGTGGCATACATCACATGGCAAAGATTGCAAAGTAGAACAAGAAGAATCAACAATGGGTAAGTACATCAGCTTATTATATGACAGATGACCCAATCTGTGATGCCACAATGTATTATTCACAGAATAATCCTTTACAGGTAAATGAAAAGTCTCAGATGTATTGCATGAAGTGTCAGCATGAGCAGATGAGCATGAGTTAGCAGAAGAATCAGGTAAAGATAGATGGTAGAGGCCATCTTTTAAGTCAGCAGAACCAATCAGATTGAGTGTTGTCAGATCCTGTAAGATGCAATGGGATGACAAGAACTGAAGCACACAATTTGAAGTGGATACCAATTTAGAAACAGATAGCAAATTAAATGTGAAATTAGGTACAAGTAAGGCATCATGCAATATAAGATGAGCAGATAATCTAACTTGTCCTATAGCACATGCCTCAGTAATATTTCCATTTGGCAAATTGATTTTCACATTGGTCACAGGTTTAAGATTGATAAACAAATTAGGATCACAAACCATATGATCTGTAGCACCTGTGTCTATAATCCAAGTATTTTTAGAAAAATGCCTAGATACAGAACAAGAAAATTGGTTAGGTGTACCTGAAGCATTGTAAACAGCAGTTGCTACCATTGGTTCTGTGACAGCTTTGGCCTCTTGATTCTTTTTGAATGCTAAAAACTCAAGAAATAGCTCATTAGTCATGGAAGATGCATCATGAGTTGAAGTATTTGGTTCAGGATCAGTGGTTGAATGAGTAAGGTTTGCAGAGTTACAGAACAACAAAGATTGACGAATGTCTTTAGAAATCGAGTTCAGCAACCAAGATAAAACTAAGTTGTTAGCCCTAACCCATGACACATACAGACTAGCATCAATAGTAGGAGAGGATGATAGCAAAGTACCGTCGACAAATCCACCTTTGTTCTTAACACTAAGAGCCATGACGACAGCACGAGACCAACTGACATAATTTTCACCGTGGAGAAGTTCGGCAACGATTAGAGCACGTGGATTGTCACTGGCGTGTAGATAGAACGGACTAGATGGATCGTCATTAGGGTTTGGAGCGGCAGTGGAACGAGCAGTAGGATTTTGAACAGTAGCCATTCCGATTCAGGTGAAAAACAACGCGGATCGAAGGTGTATAGATCGAAAAACAGGAGATCGAAGAGATGTCGATCGAAATCCAAAAGATCTCAGAGATGGAGATCCAAAAAAAATGTCAAACAAGCGAGAAAAAAATATCGAACAATCGAACAATATCTCAGAGATGGAGAAATCTCAGGTCGAAGAGGTGTCGATCGAAGATCTATGTGCGGAAGCAGAAAAACAAGGAATCGAATCCGACTGATACCATATTAGATTGATAATGAACAAATCTATGAACAGACGGGAGAAAAGAAGAAGGCTGCGGCTTTCTGTAAAACTGAAAAGAAAAGAATGAATGTACAGTGTGAGTTTTGCCCCTTTTATATGTAGGGTTTCCACAATGGTAAAATGGTAAATATACAAATGCCTATAGTTGCTTGATGCAACTTTAACACAATTTCTAATAATACAAATGCATATAGTTGTATTACACAACTTTAACACATAATCTAAAATAAAACAATAACTATAAATCATTATTGTTATTAGTAAGCAAAGCCGCTAAGTCAAAATCGAAAATTGAATTCTGCAATTCGGTGTGGTTCAATTTAATAGTATTTTTTTTATTCAATTTCAGTTGAGTTATTTAGTGCATTCATTGCGGATTGGTTATTCTTTTACATAAGTCACACTTTCATTTTTATTTTTCAATTTGGTGCAAATTTATACGAACCAAAACAAATTAAACATAAATAAATATATAGAAAAATTGAGAGAAACCCGTAACGGGATGAACATTCAATTTGGTATTGTTCGATTCGATTTTTAGTTTAGAAAATTCTCAAAATTTCCATTATTTATTTTACATCTTCAATTATTCATTGTTTTCAAGGCAGTACTTTGTTTCATTAATAGTTTTTCTACTAGAACTGTAGTATATAAGTGGTAAATTGTGCAATTAAGTCATGTTCATATTTCAATATCGTACTTTTATGTTATCTAATATTTTGGTACTGTGTATTTCAGGTTGCATTTGTCTTATCTCATCGTATCATTTGTTTTCATTATCATGCTTTCTAATCATATATCTTGTCGTGTTCAGGTTGAATTTTGTCGTAACTCATTGCATCATTTGTATCCATTATCATACTTCCTAATCGTATCTTGTCGTGTTCGTATTTCAATTTATGTCAACCATTGTTACTCCTAGTAATTGATATACAAAATTCTTAATTTGACCAACATATATAATATAGTGTGTGTATGTGTTTGTGAACTTTTATTTGAATATTGGATGAAGGTCGATTTCATGGCTACGTCTAAACTTTGTTCAGGAAATGAAACAGATAAAAATTTATAATTCATAAATTCAAGATTTTCTGAAAGTGAGTTGTTGAAAATAACTCTTGACAAGGACTAACTATATAGCATATGTCACCCTCACAAACACATCATGGACCTAGCTACCTTCCCTTAGTTACCATATAGTCTCATATATTAGCTCAAGTGACATATGTTAAAAAACATATTCACAATGCAGTGACTATCCTGAATGCACAAACAGAGGATTCTTGTTATTCGGTGCCACATCACTGATTTCTATCACAACACTATCGTCCTCACGAAGTTCATTCACACGATCAAAATTTTGGGCAATGGGTTTCACGATCCCACGGTGGAGCAAATTCGTTTGCTTCGCCTTCGGTTTCTTGAAATGCGCCTTTTGGGCGAGCTCGCCCACAGAACCCGAAATTTGCTCGACACATTTGGTGATGTCGGTGAGTGTAGATGCAATGACGAGCAATGGCATGAGTTCTCGGAGGTCTGATTTGGCGGGAAACATGGATTTCTCAAGTGCGGTCTTGAGGTCTTCGGATGCATATTTTGAATTTTGAACATGTATGTCGGTGGCCGGTGATGGGAATGTCATGGATTTAATCGCGGAGGATAATTCCCTAAGGGCCTTGCCTGATTCTACACACATTTTCACGCACGTGGATTGGATTTTGAGTTGGGAGTCCGGAATATGTGATTCCTGCAAGTCAAAAATTGAGTTCGTTATCGAATGTTACGTATAATTTAGTTATAATAAAATTGTGGGTCTTGTACTAAAACAAATGTTGATCATTTGTACGAAGATTATTATTATTA
>BKCP01006183.1:2011313-2024519 GCA_008636005.1 Striga asiatica
ACCCACACATGACAATAGCATCAATAAATGAATGTATATGTTGGCTTATGGAAGGCCTGACCAACAATAAATGACTTCATAATGAAAAAACACAAAGCGATCGAGCAAGTATATGACAGTGCTATTACCGTGTGCCCTGGCACACTTAGCAAGGTGTGCAAGGGCAATTTAAAATGAACATGTTATGTTACAAAATGAACATGTGCAAACACAATTTACATATGTTCATTTTGTAACATAACATGTTCATTTGTGGCACACCTTGCTAGGTGTGCCCTTGCGAGTATTTGGATACATTTTTTTGGCGGTTCATAGTCAACTTACAATTTATGATGAGTGGAGTTGAATCACAAAATCAGTACGGTCCCAAATTCAAGTACGGGAACAGTACTAGCAAATGATGTAGTTCTCTAGAACTCTTACATCAAAGGTACCATATAGCACTATCGTTTCATGTTGGTGTTCTAGTAAATCTTAGTTTATTTATTTTTATTTTTGGAATGACATATATTATTAATAAAATATATAACTATAAGCCGCTAACAAGCCGACTAAAATAGTTATACGATGAGAATGTCCATAGCCTAAAATTAACTTAAGTAAACGCACCCACAAACTACGATAGTAGTACTCTAAGCTTCTACAAGTGGAGAATCTTAACTTCAATAATGATGAATAAGAACACAGAAACTCACAAAGCCAGGAAAAAAAACCTAATAACTGACATGCGTTATTTTTGTGTGCATTTTAAAGTGATATTTGTGTTCGTTTCGTTGTAGTTTGATTTATAATTAATTATTTATTTAATAAATTTTATTAAGGTATGATGAGGTGTGTTATTTTGAGTTTTAACTGGTAATAGGGTCGAATTACTTTTTAGAATCGAAAACTGTGAGAATTGGTTGAAACCGGTGTGCGAGTTGTGTATTGAGATTTGAGATGGACTCAATTACCATGCACTATTAGAAAGAAAGGAATCAGCCTATTTTACTGACTATTGGGCCAAGAAGCAACCCATAGAAGCTCACAGAATCAGCCCACCTCATCCCTTAAAGCAGGGCCAGTATTGACATTTCGCTACCACCTTCTTCGATTTCACGTTTCACGTAATTAGATCTGCCATGCCTGCAGGCCCAGAGCCCAATTAATTGATGGGCACCAGGCCAGTCCCATATATATGTACATGTGCAATTTCGCCACAGTTTAAAAATTGCTTTTGATAACAACGCCACTTATTATTAATACAATTTTTTCTTCAATCAAAAAAGGCCTTTTTAAGGCATTTAATACACCCAGCCTGAGGCCCAACTTCAGTATCTACAATTTTTAATGTACAAAAATTGGTGAGCTTAAAAAAATGCCTTATAGTGATCATTTATGTAAAATTACTTGAGCTAAATTTTATGGCCCGTGCAAATGAAAGACATTTGAGTGGTATAAACTAAAATTATATCAATTTATTTTAGGTTGAGAAATTAGATAAATATATCTTGATTTTCCAAGTATATATGATATTCATGTGTAATAATTTACTAGTACAATACTCATGTATTACCTAGGGGTTTGCTATAAAATTTATACTCATAATTGAAAAATAACGACAAAAAATGTTTCTAATTTTTTCAGTCTCCATTAATTACTTATAATTATTGGAACAGTGCATATGTTCAAAAGATACAAACACATTTGATGATGATGATGATGATGATGATGATGTAGCTTCATTTTATTTTGGGTGCTTTTTTCTTTAAAAAAAATTGCGGTTAACCGAAACCGCACTGAACCGATCCGAAAATTTTGGTACGGTTTTGGTCCGGTTTATCTTTGAATTTCGGTGCGGTTCGGTTTGGATAAATGAACATTTTCAGTTTTCAGTTTTTTGCGGTTCAGTGCGGTTTTGCATCGAACCTCACCATACTCACCCTACAAGGTATTATTTCTGCCTTTGCCCAGGGCCTAAAAATATTAAGGACCGGCTCTGCATGTCTGAAATGAAAGCTTCGACCTCAGCCATCTTGACGCCGGAACCAGGCCGCCTGACCACCGGAGATTCGTTCTAAATTCCTAATGCCGAATAGCTCCATGCTTACACCAGAAAAGCAGCTGCGCACGCCCACGCCGGGGTGAGGAGATCTGGCCGAAACTCGCCGGCGAACTACGTGAACACCGGAGACCGCCCCGCAGTCAAGTTTCTCATCTACGTATGATATACGTCCATGACCGCTGAGAGCCGTCGGAGAAATCGAGCATCCAAGAGCTGCTGCTGCAACTTCCACACGGGTGGATGTACTTGGCTGGAAAATGGCCGAAACTCGCGATGCCCGATGACCTGGGTCGTCCAACAACCTTGATAGATTGGAAAGGAGACTAGAAGCCACGAGCTGTGCTGAGAATCTAATTTCGAGATATTTTGAATAGGGCTGTAAAGGAGCCGAGCCGAGCTTGAGCTTAGGGTGCTCAAGCTCGAGTTTGAGTCCTTAACCAGCCGAACCGAGCTTGGCTCGTTAAATAAACGAGCCTAAAATCGAGCTCGAGCTCGGCTCGTAAAGGCCTCAGGCTCGAGCCGATCTTGAGCTTTAGCGAGCCGAGCTATAGAAAATTATATAAAAATTCTGTTTTCGAGCCTTATCGAGCCAAGCCGAGCTCGCCTCGTTAACCAAACGAGCTTTAAATGAGCTCGAGCTCGGCTTGTTAATGCATCAAAACGAGCTCTCGGCATTTTCACACCACTAGTATGACTTATGACACGAAAATGGATTTGAAGGTCGGATGCTGACCGAAATTTTCTTAGATTTTGAATGTTTGACCGGCAAAATTGAAAGTCTTCTTGGTGGATTTTTTTGCATTAAATTTTAAAGAGAGAATTACCTTGATGAGATCTACTCGGTGACGTAAATTTTTTTTTGATTGGAGCGTTTTGGCGGCGGCCGACAGAGGTGAAGGAGATTGCCGGAAAATTTTCGGAATTTTTTAGTCGGAATTCTATTTGCCACAATTGATTTTTTGGCTTTTTAAACGTTCCTACAGATAGCGCCAACATTGATGAAAGGGACTTCACCCAGGATCCTTCAATTTGGACGGCCAATGAAAGCTTTGCGATTTGCAATTATTGTGCCCTTTGAGAAAATTCGACACTTTTTTAGTGAATGCATTAACTTTTGGGTTTGAAAAGCGTTCACGTTTGAAATTTGCGCAATTTGTAGGGCCCATTAGCAATTTGCTATCCCAGTCCATGTTGAAAGGTAATGACCAATGGAATCAAAACCTTGTGCTCCAAGTCCAACTCATTGTATAGATAATGTTACATCCCATCTTTAAATTGTAGAGGATTTTCATTAATTTCGAATCAATATATATATATATATATATATATATATATATATAATTGCTGGTTAATTTATTAATAAAATATTTAATAAAACCTCGTTTCAATATTCCGCCAAAAAACATTACTGGGATATTTATTTTTTTTATTTTTTATAACGAAAACAAATTAAGAATGCTTTTTATGCGGTTGACTGAGAATTATTGTCGATTAAACACATAAAAAAAATTAAATTTTGAATATTTTCTCTAATCACGTTATTATGAGAATCAAAATAAAATTAAAAAGGAAAAAAAAAAACAAGTGAGTATGAAAAACATGTAAGAGTGGTGCTAAATTACACCACGAATAAGAATGTTCCAATTAATAATAAGTGACAGAAACATGTGCAAAAAGCAATAGATGGGTGCATAAAATGTATATTCTTCATGAGTATACAGATTGATGGCTCTTGATTTAACCGATATATAATATTAAAACAAATGACATCACGGCATTTATAGGTCGTAGACACTGTAGACCTTTTAAAGGGGCAACCTAACGAAGTTGTGTCTTCCTATGTAAATAAAACAAACTTTGATATTTCGGCTAATTCCGGTGAGTCCATCGGTTCACGTGCGTCCAGTACTCACTATCAATTTTCAAGTTGTTCGTTAATAGTTGTTTGTTGCTTGCTCGTTTTTCTCAATTTTCTTGATGAGCCTATCCAAAAGTTGTAACAAAACACAAAAGTACCAAAAAATTACTAATAGAAGAAACACTGTTTACATCGAGTAAAAAAACATGTTCATATCGGTTAAAAACATTTTATATATGAAAACTATGTAGAATAAAAAATTAAATGTACGCTAATAAAAATATTACTTTAATAATACAACAAACTGTCATGAACCCAAGTATAGATCTTGCCGATAAAGTGGAAAATCAAGGTGAAAAGGAAGAAAAAAGGGAAAAAGATGAGAACTTGGCTGAGAAAAAGGTGGTCTCGAGCAAGGTTGAAGCAGAGCTGTTGATTGGAGACGATGAAGAAGACGAGGCATTTGGGAACTAGGGTTACGATTATGTCTGAAGTGGAATAGGAAAAAGGGAATTTTAATAATTAAAGTGGGTTATAGAGGTTATGTTTATTTGGGTTCAGATGTTTGGGCTTTTATTCAGGATTGGGTTAATGTTCTGGGCTTTTTGCATTTGTAGCATTATGGGTTAATTATAATCCATTTCATTTTATTATGTTTAGGTTTTCTAGAAGGGGCATGTTGGAAAATCAGTAGTGAACTTATAACAAACTATATTTACCCCACATGGGAAGGAAATGAGTAAGCTGTTACAATCAATTGCTCTCTCACTCTCTCTCTCTCTCCTCTCACGTCATCCTTCCCCTTTCCTCTCTCTCTCTCTCTCTAACTCTTTCTAAGGTTTCTCAACAAAAAATGGTAGAGTTATATTTACAGTAATTCTATTAATTCCAGAAAAATACAGAAATATCCAAAACCATTACAATTGGTATAATCGAGCCATCGATCCTTGGAATGGCTAAAAATACGCGCCCCAAAGAGCTTCTGGAAAACCAAAAGAAATTGGATCAGACGATTCAAACTGAGGCAATGAAACGAGAATCAATTGAGATGAAGTTGTAAGAGCAGATGGTAGGGCTTAGCTCGAATTTGCTGGACAAAATGGCAGGACTTAGTTCGAATTTGCAGGACAAGTTGGTGGGTCTAAGTTCATAACTACAAGACAAAGTGGGCACCTTAGATGGAAAATATGATCACATGGCAAACGTATGAGCTTCCATTCAGCTGCAACTCATGAACCTGACAAAAGGGAAATCAACAGGAGAAGAAGAATCCATCTTAGGTTCTCATTCTCAGCAAAAATCAAAATTTGTGTCACAGTTCAGACCTCAATTCTCTAGAACACCACTGCAACTAGAACAAAACACACAACAGCCAAACTTTGTAAACCCTTTACCTAAAATCGATTTCCCAAGGTTTGATGGCACAAATCCCAGGAGCTGGATCCTAAAGTGCAATGTGTATTTCAGGATCATCCCTAACATTCCGGATGGACAGAAGGTGGTACTTGCATCTATGCACTTTGAGGGCAGAGCAGCTCAATGGTTTCAGACCTTTGGTGCTAAATTTGAGGACATATCTTGGGGGCATTTCTTGGACATCATATCTACCAGGTTTGAAGAAATTAAAGAGTCCAAGATTATTGGAGAATTCAATAAATTGAAATACACAGGCTCATACACTGATTATGTGGAGAAGTTTGAGGAGTTGAAATCATGCATGCTGATGTTCAAGGGTGGTGAATTTTCAGAGGAATACTTTATTGCTAGTTTCCTCGGTGGTCTTAGTGAGGAATTGCAGGCTTTTATTAACATGTTTGAATCATCAACACTGCAACAGACTATAAACTTGGGCAGGAAACAACTATGCACAATGGAAGCAATTGTGAGGAAAGCCAAACAACCAGCCAGGACATCACCTACAATTTCAAGCCTAATTTTCAAGGACGGCCCTACAAACCACCCACTAAAATGCTCACAGCTACAGAAATGGCTGTAAGGAGGGAGAAAGGCCTTTGTTACAACTGTGATGAACAGTATGTTGTGGGACATAGGTGCAAAAACAGAATCAATTACATGATTATGTCTGAAGAAATACAGATGACATTGCATGCTTTAGCTGGTGAAGGGAATTTGACCACTATGAGGCTTTTTGGGGATAAAGGCAGAACTAAACTCCATATACTGATTGATTCTGGGAGTACCTTGAGTTTTATTCAAGAAAAAACTGCCAAGGAGTTGGGGTGTACTCTCAAACAGGTAAAGCCAATCATTGTAAGGGTAGCTAATGGCCAAAGAATGGTGAGCACTCACATGGTGGAAGGTTTCAAGTGGGATATGCAGGGCCATCAGTTCACATACAATCTGAGAGTGCTACAGAATGTAGGTTGTGACCGAATCTTAGGAGGTGATTGGCTCAAATTTTCTACACCTATTGTGTTAGACTATGAGCAAATGACCTTCACTGTGAATTTAATAGGAAATAGGGTTAAGATTCAGGCCCTAACTACTACTAAGGACCACAAACTGATCTTAGGAAAGGCCCTCTACAAGTTGGTACATCAGAAGTATGACCAAATTGAAGAAGTTTACCTCCTCACCATGGACAAGGAACAACCCAAGCAAAATGTCCACCTGAAAAAATTGCTGGACTGCTATGCAGAGGTGTTCCAAGAGCCTAATGAGCTACCACCTGAAAGAGGAATTGAGCATCAGATTTTACTGAAACCAGATAGTGTGCCCAAACATCACTATCCTTACAGGTCCTCATATGCTCAGAAGGATGAAATTGAAAAACAAGTGAAGGAGATGTTAGATTCAGGGATCATACAGCCAAGCCATAGCCCATTTGCATCACCAGTCATTCTTGACAAGAAGAAAGACAACACATGGAGAATGTGTGGATTACACGTATCTAAATAACTTGACCATCAAGCATGACTATCCTATTCCTGTGATTGATGAACTATTGGATGAATTAGATGGGACAAGGTTTTTCTAAAAAATTGACCTAAGGTCAGGCTACTTCCAAATTCCGATGAAGCCTGAGCATAGATATCTCACAGCTTTCAGTACACACAATGGGCATTATGAATTTTCAGTCATGCCTGTTGGTTTGTGCAATGCACCTGCAACCTTCCAGTCATTAATGAATCTGGTTTTCAGGCCCTATCTTAGAAAATTTGTTCTAGTTTTCTTTGATGACATACTCATCTACAGTCAAACTTGGGAAGATCACTTAAGGCACTTGGAGGTGGTTTTGACAAAGTTAAGGGGACATCACCTCTATGCAAAAATGTCTAAGTGTTAGTTTGGACAGGAAGAGGTTGAGTATTTGGGCCATGTCATATCCCACAAAGGGGTAGCCACAGACCCACAGAAGATTCATAGCATGGTGGAATGGCCAACTCCAACTACTTTTAAATAGCTCAGGGGGTTTCTAGGGCTAACTGGCTATTACAGAAGGTTCACTAGAAATTATGGCCTTATCAGTAAACCAATGACTAATTTGCTGAAGAATGACATTTTTCACTGGACTTCAGAGGCAAATGATGCTTTTAAGGCACTGAAGCAAGCCATGACTACTGCCCCTGTTCTAGCCATGCCTGATTTCAGCCAGCCACTTATACTTGAGACAGATGCAAGTGGAGTGGGGTTGGGGCAGTGCTGATGCAAGGAGGGAAACCTATTGCCTATATGAGCAAAACTCTATGTCCTAAGAATCAATCTTTGTCTATATATGAGAGGGAATTCCTTGCTGTTTTGATGGCTGTACAAAGATGGAGAAGTTATCTGCTGGGCCACAAGTTTATTATTAAAATAGACCAACAGGCTTTGAGGTACCTGTTAGATCAGAAAGCCATGAACCCTATGCAACAAAAATGCTAACTAAGTTGCTTGGGTTGGATTATGAAATCCATTACAAGAGGGGTAGTGAGAACAAAGCAGCTGATGCTTTATCCAGAAGGAAAGAAGTTGAGGGAAAATTTCAAAATTAGTCCCACAGGTATAGGGGGGTGACAATTTTGGTCCCGACGGAATACAGAAAATATGAATAGTCCCACAGCTTTTAAAAAATGATCAAAAGTAGGACTTTTTCACCGGATTTACTATTTCCGGCCCGACACGTCACGTGGCATCCGACGTGTTCATATTTTTTTACAAGTTGTGGGACTAGTTTTGAATTTTCTGCATTCCATCGGGACCAAAAATGTCACCCCTCTATACTTGTGGGACTAGTTTTGAATTTTTTCCTATCTACGTCGGATGCTAGCGTGTAAAAAGTAAGCCACGTGTGCGCCACGTGGCGCGTGGCGCTCCGGGCTGAAATAGTAAATCCGGTGAAAAAGTCCTACTTTTGATCATTTTTTAAAAGCTGTGGGACTATTCATATTTTGTGCATTCCGTCGGGACCAAAATTGTCACCTCCTATATCTGTGGGACTAATTTTAAAATTTTCCCAAGAAGTTGATGAGGAGTGTCAACATTTGTCAACCATCACTCCATTATGGGTACAAAAGATTGCTAGCACCTATGACAATGATCCTTTTTGCCAGAAAATGAGAAATTTGCAATTTTAGTCCAGTAACTTAGGCTGTTTTCCACTTTAGTCCAGTAACTTGGGCCGATCCAAAATTGGTTCAAAAACTTCCAAAATGTAGTTAATTAGTCCAATTCTGATTCCCGTTGCCAGAATCCGAATTGCCAACTCAGCACATTCCGATCGGATTCCGGCGACGAGGACCGGAATTGGACTAATTTAACTACATTTTAGAAGTTTTTGGACCAATTTTGGATCGGTCCAAGTTACTGGATTAAAGTGAGAAACAGCCTAAGTTACTGGACTAAAATTGCAATTTTCTCCCAGAAAATCATACAAGCTATCAGTGTACAACCAGACACTTATCCTAACTTCAGTATCCAAGGAGATCCACTCAGGTTTCAAGGGAGAGTAGTGGTGGGTTCAGTGGGCACACTCAAGCAGGAAATCCTCAAAGCTATGCATGGTTCATCCTACGAGGGACATTCTGGGATTCAAGGGACTCTCATGAGGATGAAAAGGAGTTTCTTTTGGCCATTGATGAAGAAAGATGTGAAGGAGTGGGTAGGTCAGTGTGAAGTTTGCAAAAAGAGTAAAGCAGACAATGGGAGCTATCCTGGACTATTACAACCCCTACCTATACCCACACAGGCTTGGACACACATATCTATGGATTTTATTGAGGGTCTACCCAAATCAAATGGAAAAGATGTTATCATGGTCATTGTAGACAGACTCACTAAGTATGCCCATTTTCTTCCTCTATCCCACCCATTTACTGCCCAAACAGTTGCTGACCCATTCATGAACACAATATATAAGTTGCATGGTCATCCTGTTAGTATGGTTACAGACAGGGACAAGATTTTTATCAGCAATTTATGGAAAGAGTTTTTTAAGCTCTTGGGTGTTAAGCTAGAAATGACTTCAACCTACCACCCACAAACTGATGGTCAAACCGAAAGAGTCAACCAGTGCTTGGAAACCTATCTTAGGTGCATGGTGCATGAGAACCCTAAGAAATGAGGCAAATGACTAAGTTTGGCTGAGTATTGGTACAACACTAATTATCACTCTAGCTTGAAAATGACTCCTTTTCAGGCCCTTTATGGGTACCAACCTCCTAATTTTGCTCTGGGTCCCTTCCTAGACAACTAGGAAAAAGAAGTTGCTATACAAAGACAAGAAATGATGCACAAAATCAGAGATAACCTGATGCAAGCACATAATAGGAGGAAGGTGTATGTAGACCAACACAGACAAGAAAGGCATTTTGAAGTGGGTGATCAAGTTTATCTCAAGTTGCAACCATTCAAACAGAATTCAGTTTATCTCCGAAAGAACATCAAATTATCTGCTAAGTATTATGGTCCCTAACTGTTCTTGAGAAGATTGGTAATGTGGCCTATAAGCTGGATCTTCCTGAAGGTTCTAAAATTCACCCTGTGTTTCATGCCTCCCTACTCAAAAAAGTCCTAAAACCAACTCACTCACCTTCAAGCGACTTACCGGAAACCGATAGTGAAGGGCACTTCAAAGTCTATCCTTTGGGGGTTCTAGATTCACGAGTGGTGCAGTGGAAAGGCATTGCGGTTCCTCAAGTGTTGGTCAAGTGGTCTCCTACCGACCATATTAGACCTACCTGGGAGGATGAAAGTCACCTCCGCTGTAAGTTTTAAGACCTCGGCCCTTGGGGACAAGGTCCGATCTCGGTGGGGGGTATTGTCATGAACCCAAGTATCGATCTTGCCGATAAAGTGAAAAATCAAGGTGAAAAGGAAGAAAAAAGGGAAAAAGATGAGAACTTGGCTGAGAAAAAGGTGGTCTCGGGCAAGGTTGAAGCAGAGCTGTTGATCGGAGACGATGGAGAAGACGAGGCATTTGGGAACTAGGGTTACGATTGTGTTTGAAGTGGAATAGGAAAAAGGGAATTTTGATAATTAAAGTGGGTTATAGAGGTTATGTTTATTTGGGTTCAGATGTTGGGCTTTTATTCAGGATTGGGTTAATGTTCTGGGCTTTTTGCATTTTTAGCATTATCGGTTAATTATAATCCATTTCATTTTATTATGTTTAGGTTTTCTAAAAGGGGCATGTTGAGAAATCAGTAGTGAACTTATAACAAACTATATTTACCCCACATGAGAAGGAAATGAGTAAGTTGTTACAATCAATTGCTCTCTCTCTCTCTCTCCCCTCTCACGTCATCCTTTCCCTTTCCCCTCTCTCTCTCTCTAACTCTTTCTAAGGTTTCTCAACAAAAAATAACAGAGTTATATTTACAGTAATTATATTAATTCCAGAAAAATACAAAAATATTCAAAACCATTACACAAACAAATATATATATACATAATACACTCACCCGTGAACAGTGACATATTTTTCACTTTTTTGTCCTGTGTATCAGCAGACTTCATGCATTTAATTGTTTTAAGTTCCTCATAATGAGGTATTATATACATATTGAAAGTAAAACACTTGCAAAATGTCTGAATAAAGAAGATTTAATTTGCGTGTAAACAAAAAGACAGACAATTTATTGTTATTATTATTTTTTTTTTCCAAACACTTGCTTTTCTAGGACCATAGTTCCTTTGGGGACTTATAATGATTTACCAATAAACGTGCAGACATGGTCCTGTGTAGATAGCACCCAAGATATATATATATATTGGTTAATTATTTCCAAATTAAATAAAGAAGATATTATCTCATTAGTCAATGTTATTGGCTACCTAGGGCTGTAAACTCGAGCTTGAGCTTTTGATACACGAGTTTGGGTTCAAGCTTTATCGAACCGAACTCTTAGTTAAATAAGGTCAAGTTGCTGGCTTGTTTGCCAATATTAACTGCATCCCCAACTTATGCCTTTAATGAGTCGAGTTATGCTAAGTGTTAAGAAAATTAAGTGCTAACCCATATTCTCAAGCCTAACGAGCTGGACTCATTGATTACATAAGTTTTAAACGACCTCATTGATAACTCGAACTCAACTCGTTAAGTAAACAATATGAGTCAAACTCAATATTAACAAGATAATTCTAGTTCACTAGCAGCTCATTTCTTTAACATCTCTAGTGCTGCCCCATCTATATATGTTGTCAAGTAAACATTTTTATTCTTAATAGTTAAACACTACCTAATCTATACTTATATAATAAGAATTAACATTTATCCAAAATAGTAAGTCAAATTATAGTCAATGTCGGATTTGCATTAATTATTTTCCAAAACAGGTAAGTTTTTGTCATTTTCACACTTCTCATTAATTATGTCCTTTCCACACTTCTCATTAATTATGTCCTTTTCACACATCTAATTAAATCATTCCATATGAGCTTTTATCGTGAAAATGTATAGCGATCTGTTATGACCTTATCCAATTGATATTTCCATGAAGCGTCCTTATCGCGTTCTATTTTTTGGTAACCACTCTATATCAATAACCGGATATTTGGTTAATGATAGCACACGTCTTTATTTCAAGGAGCGGATATTCTTTGACCTTTAATTAATTTGAACTGATTGCCTTGACTTTTCAATTTTTAAAAACTCTTTTTTTATCGCACGTTGGTCTTTTCCTGAAGAAACCCGTTTTTAGTCACGGCCAATTATATGTTGCTGCTTCGCATGTAAATAATAGAAGAGGGTTGAAAATATTAGTTTGTGATAATGAGGAGTTACCAAATAATCAAACTCATAATGTTGTGTACAAGAAGGTTTTTAATAATTTATGATTGCTACCGAACTTTTTATGATTCAACAATGTTCCTATGTATTTTAATGATTTCAATTTCGATCCTAATGCACATGAGATTATATTATTCTTCCAAATTTTATATCCCGTGCATCGCACGGGTGACGTACTAGTAATTAATAATATTTTCTGATTTTTTTCCCCCCTTACTGGAATTAGGTATTATCAATAATATCAAACCTGTATCACAGATGGACACGAAACTTGCCAACCTTCAAATTCTTTCACCAATGAGAGTTTGAAAAATGTCTCATAGGTACACATTTTGTGGGTTGAAAAGACAATCTTTTATATGCAGAAAAATATGAAGATAACAATACAAATAGTTTAATTTGGACATTCAAGTAGGTGTTAGGGTGGCCGGTTGGTCCCGCGTTCCACGGCATTTTAAATGCTTTATCTTCAAAATCTTTCATCCACCACACAAATATTCTACCATGATTAAACACCAAAATAAAATAAATAACAAATAGAAAATCTATTCAACCACACAAGATGAATATATCTTTTTTTATTTTTTTTATGAATTTAATTTCACAACTTAATATATCGAATTTCATGATTTCCAAATTCACATACAAAATTGTCAACTTATATTGTATTTTATTTCATAAATTTTGCCGCTTAAACTTCTAATCCAGTCATCACTTCATTTCCTACTTATATTTTCCTTATAGTCACATTATATTATATTATGAATAGCCGAAAATCTTTAGTGGGAAGTGGACGTTACCTCGTTTTTTCATCTTGTCTACATGTATTGTTATCTTTCTGACACACTTTGGTAATGGCGTTTTCATATATTTAACGAACTACACACAAAAAATACCCGTCCACATCTTTAATTCTTCATTTCTTTTCTCTTTAGTTTCAAATCGAAAAGTTTATTTTCATTGCAGCTTGATGCATGTATCAAATGATTTTGAAAGGAATGTCAAATTACTCAAGTTAATTTCTCCTTTGTTTTTTAGGGACTTCGCCCAAAAATCAAACAAGAAAATAGAAAA
>BKCP01006183.1:2024702-2052053 GCA_008636005.1 Striga asiatica
ACAGAACTACAAATACATAATCACACCCAAATAGCCTATTTGCTCATAGCTCTCAATGATGAAATCAAAATAGCCATGGTAGGTACTCTCAAGCCTTATTATCCCAATTTATGCTTTCGTCTATTTTTCTCATGTTCTCTAAAGGCCAATCCCTCTCTTTTCTACCTCATACACAGACAATCATTCACAAGATTATATTTACAATAATATCCTCTTTTTTTTTATTAATTTTATTTGCACAAGGTGATGATATGGTACTCGTGCACACTCAAATCTTGATCATCACACGAGCTAAACATACCTAAATACATTATTTTTAACCACCTCAATTATTAATTCAGAAATTTACACACTTATTTCAAAATATTTACAACTTGTTGTAATTTATTTTTTTTTATTTCCTTTTAATTATTTAATAGTATTTTGGCTATGCTGTATGTTGGACTTTTTTTGGCGCAAGGGTAGTTCTTTAACATAAAAAAATTATTTATTTTATTACAACTATCAGGGCTCACCCGATCAGAAATTAGAGTAGTCAAATTAGCTCCACAGTTTATCGATGGCCAATTATTTTCCCGGAAACTCATCGGAAATCGGCCTCCTGATGAACCCGACCTACGTGGGCTACTCCGGCAGCCACACCGCCGCCGCCACGTCAGCCTCCGGCCTCCACGGCTTCATCCCGCCGAACATCCAATACAGCCTCTACGGCCTCCCCGTCGATCCCCCGCAGGGACTCTCCCTCAGCCTCTCCTCTCAGCCGTCACTCGCCGGAGCTCCGGTGGCGGCCCCGCCGCCGGGATCTGGGATCTCGAACGGTGTGCTCCTGAGCTCAAAGTACCTGAAGGCTGCGCGGGAGGTTCTGGACGAGGTCGTGAGTGTTGGATGGGCCGAACTCACCAAGGGGCGGCGCAAGAGTGCCAGAGAAGGCTCACCGGCGGTGGCGGTGGGTGGAGACGGAGAGGACGGCAGGGCGGCGGCGGTGGCCGAGCTGACGGCGGGGGAAAGACAGGAAATTCAGGTGAAGAAAACGAAACTGATCAATATGCTCGATGAGGTAATAAGGGCCTGTTTGTTTAATCAATTTTCACAAAAATTTGATGATGTATTGATGACATGTTGCTGACAACGCTCTTTCACAAATTTTGGTGTGAGATGGCCTAACCGTGGATCGATATGTCATAGATATGTCATAAATAATAATAAATGCATATTTCTCCTATGAAAGTTTTACTCATGGTTTTGAAAATCGAACCTGAAGCTACCGGTTCAATGGTTCACTGGTCGGACAAGTGGTCGAACCGACGAACCAATTTAATGAATATACATTTTTTATATGTATAATATATATTTATATATATTTTTATCATTATTTTTATAGATTATGACATTTCTCTAAATAAGAGTTCAATATAATGAAAAATGTTGATAATTTTTTTTTTTAAAAAAATTATTTTTTATATTTAAAATTTTAATCTATATTTAAGTTAGAAAATAAAGAGAATAAAACCAACTTTGTTTTAATTTTCAAATCAGATTTCAAGTTTTTTATTATTCACTAAAAGAATAAAAAAAAAAAATTGGGCATAACAAACAAGAGCGAAACTAGAAAATTAGTTGAGAGGGGGCAAAAGACATGACATAATGGGTTCAGAACCGATGCCGAACCGATAACATTTCGGTAACCGATTTTCGGTTACCGTTACACATAAGTCGGTTCAGTTAGGTTTATTTTCACATCGGTTCGGTTCGATTCGGTTCGATTTTCGATATTCAGTCAAAGAATACCTGGCCTAGCATGAGCAATAAAAGAGAGTTAAAATCTTTTAAATGAGCCAATTAAAATTGTAGAATGATAATAAAATATACAAAATTAATAGTAAAATAAAAGAAGTGTTGAATTGACAATTGTGGACAAGTTGACCTGGTGAGTAATGTTTAAAAATATTTTATTGTTTCGACTAAAAAGAAAAATAAAGAGTAATGTTTAAAAACAAAAAAATCTGGGGGTGCAAAAATAAATTTAAAGGGGGGACAATTTAAAGTTTTAATATTAATAGTAAAAAAAATTAAAATTTGAGGGGGGGGCTCATATATGTAAATTCGCCCATGATAACAAATCACAATTAATTACTTCTTTCTTTTTCAATAAACTAGTATGAGTCCCGTGCAGTGCACGGGTAAGAGAGATTCAATAATATTTATAAATTAATAATTCTTATTAAGTAATATTTATAAATTAAAAATATGGAATCAATATGTAGTACAATTATCTATACTAATTTATTGAAAATGTTATATAAAGTTTAAATTGTATACAATTACATAAAAAATGTCTACTTAAAAATTAGTACACAACCCGTGCAGTGTACATAACTGATAATAAATTACATTATATTCGTTTGAAAATAAGTATCATTTCAAAATTATTATTCAGAAATTCGATTTAACTATAATGTGATTCTATAAAATAGTTATTTTGTAAAATGTTATCATATATTTAACGACCTATGTGAATAATAAGTATAAATATAAAATTTATATTGTTTCATTAATTAAAATATTTTTTTTTTGTATAAACTATTCAAATAAAAAAATTAAGTAGTTGAGTAATTTATTAAGCTACAAATAATTGACTATTTCGTTTACGTCAAAGTTAGTATTGATCCATAAGTTATTGAGTAATTTATTAAACTATAAATAATTGACTATTTCGTTTACGTTCAAGTTAATATTGACCTGTAAGTTATGAATAATTATTTTCATATTTTAAATTTTGATTAAATTTTTTTTTATTTTTTTAATATATTATATACCAAATTTAAACATGCAACTAATAAAAATAGTAGCTGCAAGTTTTGTCAATATATTATATTCCAAATTTAAACCATGCAACTAATAATATAAATCATGCAACTAATAAAGGTAATAACCGCAATATTTGACTAAAATAATTATGTACATTAATTAGGCGGGAATTTTCAAATTTTTGCTAAAAATATTACTCAATATAGTAAATACTTTAGGCGGGAAACTAAATGTTTTTTTTTTTTGTTGATTTTTAGTTGCTATTTCAAGTAAATATCATTGTCTCTTTATATATTAATAGATTGACAATAGATATAACCCAATATAAAATTAGTATACTTTTCTTTTAATGAGTACAAATTTTTTTTGTAAGGCCCGATATTGGCCTAAAATAATTTCAAGAAGAGCATTTATTTGTGAACATATCCCACCTTCGAAACACAAGTAAAAAACGTGTATTATTTTTAAATGACTTCACAATCGACTCTTCACAAGTTCAGAAGTTGTTGAACCGTTTAAACTGGTCTCTGTTTGTTGATTTGTCCGGTTTTGAACCGGTTCGAACGGTTATTAAGCGGTTCGCATGCCTGGTTTTATGTTGCAAATCAGACCAAAATGATGGCCGGTTCTCAGTTGAACCGGTCGGTCCGATCCAATTTTCAAAACCATGGTTTTACTTCAATTTATATTGTTTTGTACAATATAACATTTTAGTTTATATTTTTTTAGAGTATAGTATTTTATTTCGAAATTATACGTTATATGAAAAAGTATGACTAACTAACAATTAGACCACGTTAGCGTCCTCTTGGCCGGATTTTATAACTTTTTAGGGCTTCATAACTGAAAGCTTTCGACAAAAACCAAAACCTTTGTAGCCATCGTCTGATCTTTTCAGATCAGATGTTCTATTCATTCAATTATTTTCTTTCTGATTAAATATAGCTTTAAATATTTCCTTAAAAATGATAAATTATAGTACTCTTCACCTTCAGTATCCAAATTTTCAATAATGATTTATAAGATGTTGTCTTTTATTTAAAGCATATTTTTGAGTGAGACGGACTAATGTCATGATTCATCATACATCTTTAACAAAAAATACACTCACGATATGAAATGTCATACTCCTAATTATGTTATTATTTCAATTTTGAAAGTATATATATTAGAAAGTAATATATATTTCACTTTATTTAATAACTGATGTATAAATTACTTCATGACCTTAATTTACACAAATCAAATCAATCAATGACAGGTGGAACAAAGGTACAGACAGTACCACCACCAGATGCAGACGGTGGTCTCGTGGTTCGAGCAAGCAGCCGGTGTTTGCTCTGCGAAGACCTACACTACCCTCGCACTCCAAACCATCTCCAAACAGTTTCGTTGCCTTAAGGACACGATTTTAGGACAAGTGAAGGCCGCCAGCAAAAGCCTGGGCGAGGAGGACAATTTGGGCGCCAAAACCAAAGGGTCGAAGCTCAAATACTTTGATAACCAAATAACACAACGGAGAGCCTTGCAACAGTTGGGATTGGTACAGAACAATGCGTGGAGGCCTCAAAGAGGCCTGCCCGAGAAATCAGTTTCCGTGCTACGCGCATGGCTTTTCGAACACTTTCTCCACCCGTTAGTCCCTTTTTTTTTTTTAAGAATTTTTGTGTCAATTTTTTTTTCCTATTTTTTATTCGGTTGTTTTTGTGCAGGTATCCGAAGGATTCGGATAAACTGATACTGGCAAAGCAGACAGGGCTTACCAGAAGTCAGGTACATAGACAACCCCTTAATTATATTGTCTTAAATTTTACTGATTTTAAAAGTGATGTGATGTGTGATTATAATGATGAGATTATGTCAAAGTGTATTATCATGTTTACTTCCAAGTAGTGATAGTGATGCTTATATACATAATACTAATCAGGTGTCCAATTGGTTCATCAATGCTCGAGTCCGTCTCTGGAAGCCGATGGTTGAGGAAATGTACGTCGAGGAAATGAAAGATCACGAGAAAAACGGCTCGGTGGGAATAGACAACAACAACAATATCAACAGAAGAAGTAAAATCGAGCACACAAACAACGACGACCCCACTTCAAAACCTCCAAAGGACCCAACATCCATTCCGCCGGGCTTCAACATCATCGGCCCGCAATCCAAAATCGAGGCCCAGCACAACCCCAAGAAGCTCTGTTTTGGGCTTGACATGGACACCGTCAATGAGCCCACGGACGAGCGCGGGCCCAAGATGTGTCTGGGTTCAGGCTTATGGGTGGGCCGGCCAACTTCATAGGCGGGTTTGGGGCATACCCAATGGCCGAGTTCGGGTCTGAACAGCAGCAACAGCAGTTCCACAGGGGTGCGGGCCTACCGTGGAGGTATATATTTTTGTAATTTGTATCTATATATATAGGTACGTGTTGAAAGAGAGCCGTGTCGATCGGTTTCTTATTATAGGTATATTCATAGGGAATTATTGGGGATTGTATATTAATTTTGTTTTCCCAAGAAAAAAGAGTACTCCCTCCATTTTGAAATATAAGGCGTATAAGGAATTCGCACAAATATTAAGGAGACATTAATTAATGAGTAAATTGGCTAAATTAACCTTATTTACTCTAATCACAACTACTCCACACTTCCTTAATTTCAGCACAATGAGGGTATATTTGAAAAGAAAGGGAAGAATTTGCCTTGGATTTTGAGTGCGCCTTATATTTCAAAAAATTTGAGAAATCCTTAAACGCCTTATATTTCAGAATGGAGGGAGTAGATGATTGTGATTGTGTAATGTTGAGAAACGAGTTGTTTTGAGGGTACGTATTGAAGAATAAAAGAGTGGCTTTTAAGTATGACTAACATTCTTCAATTATATTTGTGCTTTGAGTGGTCTGCTCTGGTAATTATATGTATTCATATGTGCTACTATATCTATTCTTTCATCTGTCATTTGAATGATTTAATGCTCTGGTTAATTATCAATGCATCCATATAATTGAATGGTGATAATTTTGATCATAACTTCGTATAATTATAATTAGCTAACATTGGACAATTGATGATAAAACAAGATATTCAGAATCCGCTAACACAATAAAAATATATCACCAATGTTGTGAGAAGAAACCAAAAGAATTTTGGCAGCTTAGAAAACAAAAGCCGAAGAGAAAGATTTTAGCATCACCTTTCTTTTAAGAATTAGATAGGCTCCTAAAAATATCACTGTTGAATATCATTGATTGTTAAGATAGGATGAAAATAGATCTGAAATGATAAGAAAGTATAGAGAAAACATGCTAAAAGTGTGATCAACCATTTTCTGCAAAAAGTGACCATGCACTTTTCATAGTCATATATCAGTGCCTAGGTTCCAAATGAGGTAAGGCCTATATATAGTAACATGATCATGATCCTAGGTTTCCTATGCCATCTTCATTGTCTTCCTTGTATTGATGACATCTACATTCTCATTATGCTTTCTCCATACCATAGCTTCTTCATGGTGCTTGGCAAAGACTTTCTTTAACGTGCCATGTCCATGTATTGTTCTTTTGTGTGATGTGGTTGCGACTCTTTGTCTGTTTGTGCCATGCACACACGAGTTCCGTTTGCATGGTTTTCATTCATGTTGTCATCCCTCCTCAAGCCAAAGGAGGTGGCAAGTAAGACTTGTAGAAGGTTCTGAACCGAGTGAAGGCTTGATGAGACAATGGTTTGGTGAAGATGTCACCAATTTGATCAAGTGAAGGTACATGAAGAACTTTCAAGATGCCTTTTGCCACCTGGTCCCTTACAAAGTGAAGATCTATTTCAATGTGTTTGGTACGAGCATTAAAGAACAGGATTAGAGGAAAGAGAGATGGTGTTGATGTTATCAACCCACACAGTAGGCACTTGGGTGCATGGGATAGCTAGTTCATGCGCAAGAGAAGTATGCCAAATCATCTCAACTGAGGCCTGAGCCAGGCTCCTGTACTCTGCTTTAGTACTCGATCTAGAGATAGAAAATTGTTTCTTTAAGTACTATGAGATAGAATTGTTGCCAAGATAGATGCAAATCCTTGAGATTGACCTCTTGTCATCAAGATCACTATTAAGGATTTAAATAGCTGCACTGAGTGCATCATCCCAGAATTTGAGAGAGACATGAGAGTGATATAGAAGAGTCAGTCCCATCTCAATGATTGTTCTATCTTCTTTCTGCAACCCCATTTTAGGCTGGAGTATAAGAGCAAGATAATTTATGGTTGGTTCCTAAATCTGTGAATATGAAAGTAAGTGCTCTAAACTCTCCACTCCAGTCACTTTAAATGGATTTTATTTTTTGGTTTAATTGATTTTCAGCAAGGTTCTTAAGTGAAAAAAAGGCATCTTTAACCTCTGATTTGAGTTAGAGAAAGTAAATCCAAGTGAATATTGTGTAGTGATCAATAAGGCATACATAATATTGTGAGCCATTAATATTTTTCCTATTCCTTGGACTGGAATTTTAGAATCATCAGCAGATAAGACATTCCCACTTACCATCGAGCTCCACAAACATACTCTTTTTTCCACACATGTGGTTGCTTGCTCTGGTGTTGAGATACCGAGTGTCATCTTGTCTACATTTTTCTTCTTTGTGAGGTAAGAGCTAACTTGCTTTGTTTCATCTTTTCTCTCGGCGAAATTCGCCTTCTCTTCAGTATTAAGTGTATGGCTTCTGCACTCAGACACAAAGTGTCCAAATTTATGACAGTTATAGCATTTTGAGGAAGATTTACCGTACCTCGATTTTTGGTTACTCCTTTCCCGACCGTAGTCTTTCTTTTCATAATTGGTATAGTCACCTCGTTCACGTCCTCGACATCGACCTTGTTCTTGGCCACGACCTCTCCAATATCACCACGGTTGTTAGTCGGCCCTTCATCTTTTTCTTTTCGGGCTCACTTGCATTTTCAAAAGTTGTTCTATATCTTGCTTTTTTCTTTTTTTTTTTTTATGTTTCCTTTTGTAAGCTTGTTGTAAGAAAGTGGGAAAAATATCTGATGTATTATTCACAAAGAGGAGTACACAGCAACAGGACGTAGCCGACGAAGAGAGGAATCGACGGCTGAAAAATTGTGGCGATCGGAGCTGGGGGTGGGTCCCACGCACCGGATGAAGCTGCCAGTGCTGTAGCGGAAACCGGGCGCGTGTGGGCTCCACGCGTCGCCAAACGGGCCAAAATTTTGAGTGACGGCTCGCCGGAGTATGCCGGAGAGTATGGTCGGGGAGGTGAGAATTGAAGACGGCCGGAAACGAGTGAAAAATACTAACCCTATATTGGATTCTAAACCTAATCTGATACAATGTAAGAAAGTGGGAAAAATATCTGATGTATTATTCACAAAGAGGAGTACACATATATATAGATACATAGATAGGATTGCCTAAATTGGGCCTAAACCTAGCCTATAGTACAATCTCAATATTTACATAACTAACACTTGTAATGAGCCCATTAGCATATCTATCGACATCTCCTCCAAGTTTTTTGTTTCTTCAATTGTTAAACAATATGCTTTAATTTTGGAGTTAATGAGCGCAATATTTTATCTATTATTCTAACATCCTCCAATTTTTCACCATTTCTTTTCATTTGATTTGCTACCATCAATACTCTAGTAAAATAATCCGATACAAATTCGGAATCCTTCACATTAGGTGAATCAAATTCACCTTGTAAGGTTTGGAGACGTACCTTATTTATTTGCTCGGCACGTTTGAACGAGACTTGTAACTTATTTCAAGCTTCTTTCATGGTGGATGCGCTCGAGATCTGCTCGAAGTCGTCATCTCCCAATTATTTGTAGATAATGAAGAGATGCTTCTTATCCCTTTTCCTTAAATCCCTTATCCTATTCTTCTGTTGTGGGATAACGCTGCTTCATTCGGCGGTTCCCCGTATCCGTTCTCTACGATCTCCCACACACCGTGAGCTCCGAGTAAAGCCTTCATTTTAATACTCCAATTATCGAAGTTGCTCTTATTGAGAATCGGGACTTGAAAGGATTGCAGGTTGTTCTCCATTAGGGAATGAACTTGACTGTGGTACCACTTTGCTGGAATATATATATATATATATATACATATAGGATAGAGTTCAAATAAGAACTTTCATCTAGTGTAAGAACAAGGAACCAATCATAACCATTCAATTAATATATTTTAACAGATTAGATTGAAGTGGTATAATTGTGGATTTTGTTTAAAATTTCGCATTTATGTTGAGGAGACTATATTTGTCAAGTTAATTATTATCAAATATGGTAGTGGTCTTTGTATATGACCTCTTTGACTATTATTTTTTATTCTTCATTATTTTTTTCCAGTTATATTATCTATCATTGTTTTTCGTTTTTCCTGTTTTCTTTTTTCTTTTTTCTGATTTAAAATTTTTTTATAATATTTTTGTTATTCATACAGAAAAAAATAATTTATCTATAGGCTAATCATGCACATCACCCATGGAATTACCATTGACTAAGTTTTGATTGTGCTTAAGAATTTATTTTGTCAAATATAATACATAAAATTTTTACACTAGTGTTTTGTTGTCCAACTGTGGGCATTATATATATTTAGGCACCCTATATGCAAATTCAATGATTTCTTGAACTTCTGTAGGATATTTTATTATGAATTACACCAAAAAAATATTTGATAGTTTCTTTGTCGGCACCTTTTTTGGCTTTGAAATTTTATTATATATTAATAAAAATTGAAAGATAGATTAAATACATAATATTGTATCATATAATATTATCACTAACAGTTATTTAGTAGCAAGAATATAAACATTCCATAGCATCAAAAACATATTAAGTCTAATAAATTGTTAGTTACTCCGAAAATTTAATAGCTAGCACTAAATTTTGCAAATAATAGCAACATATTGAACATTTGACAACATCAAGTTCATATTAAGACTAATTGGTTGCTAGCTACATTACGAACATTTGACGTAGCTAGCATTAATAATTGGAATAGTGGCATATATATGAATAATTCATAGCATTAATAATTTGATAATGTAATTCGTCATAATAAATTATCGATTTGATAATGTAATTCGTCAAATCTATGATATTGCCAACAAGAACTCATAAAATTAGAACTACATTGCATATCAAGTTTTGAATTTATTTAATAGCATTTTCATAATAAATTAAAACTATATTATATAGCAAAACATTTTTGTTTGTTGATCTTATACAAAAGATAATAGCAATGCAATTTTTGTTAGATATAGTACTCTTTTTTAATCATAGCAATAATCTCCATTATTAATAGCACTAAAATATTAATATAATAGCACAAAGTCCCTCATAATCTACCAAATAGACTATACGATAACTACTAGCATAATTCATTTTCAACTTCATTGTATATATTGTTAAAACTAGTGTCAGGTGTATCTGAAATTAGCATCATCACATCATATAATGTGCATAACAAATTTCATTATTTGGTATAAAATTTGTTGGTCATAGTTACCATCTTTTTTACAATTAAATTTCCATAAAATCTGGGTTCAATAAAAGAGGAGATTTTCAACTAATATCACTTTCCTTTTCCTAGTTTGTCCGCACATTAACTCAATAATTAGCTTTAATTAACTTCCTAATATACAACATCTCAAACGTTAATAATTATATATTTGAAGGCTAGGATTGGTTCCTAGTTCTTACACTAGAGATGGTTCTTATTAGAATTCTCCCCTATATATATATATATATATATATGGAAAACGCTACAATCCCGTTACGGAACCATTCCGTTGGGATTTGTAACCGTTAGAACCGTGAGAACCGCTATTTTTATTTGGGCATAGTGCTATGATTGATTGTGTTTGATGCTATTTTTAACTAGGATGAATTTTATTAAAAATAACAACACAATTTCTGGTAGTACTTGTAAAAATGATAGCATCATCTAATATGAAAAATAGCATCATGCACAATTAAAAATAACATAAAAAACAATTCTCACGGTTCTCACACCAGGACTAGTTTTTATTTGAACCAACCCCTATATATGCAAAGTAAAAGCATATGCTTCGTAAATAATTTCGATCGTGTTGTTTGTAAACCTTCATGACTCGGCCTTTTCTTACATATGCCGACCGCTAAGCATTTTTTAATTGAGCTAACTGAATCTGGAAATTGTACTTTAATCCGATTTTTTTTTTCTTTTGTATTTTATGAATTATATTGGAGAAGGCAAGAGGTAGAGGCGTGATCTGATGGGAAATATGTTTAACCATTGCTTGGATGGGCTTTTATATAAAGTAAAGAGAACTTTTTAGCCATCGGATTATGTGTGTCGAATGTGCACCGTTTGATCATGTCAAAATTAGATATTTATCACAACTGGCTACAGCATTCGGGCTTCAATTGTGATGTTGGGTTGGGATCTTAAATGGGCTCTTATTGGCAACATATATTGTTTTAATCTGACCCATCTATTTTTATTACAAAAATGATAGGGCTGGTCCAATTACTTACTCATTTTGTCCTACTCATAATATGTGTTTATGTAATATAACAAAAAAAAAATGTAAAAAAAAAGATAAAGAATTTTGAAAATTTAATAATAGATGCCCNAAAAGGATAAAGAATTTTGAAAATTTAATAATAGATGTTCGATTTTATGGTATAAAGTGGACGATTTTATCTTGGTACGAAATATCCGAATTTAAATGATATGAATTTTATTTGGTATGGACAGAAGTGTATTTTGAAATTTTGAAAACAAAATAAAAAGTATGAATTTTATTTGATATGTGTATGAAAGTCAAATGTGATTTTTTTATAAAATTAAGGCGATATAATTCATAATTGTTAGCATATTCTCATTATAACTTGTCATGAGATACTGATGATAATTTGAAAAGTTGGTATGTATTCCTCTTGATCAGAAAGATCTTTGAACAAATATTGATTAATAAAATTTAAGTTTGTAATTTAATTCTAGATAATTAGTTGATCAATTCGAACGATGAGGTAACCGACAACAAATCTTGAAAATTGCAAGATAATATATATACATATATATGATAAATGCTATAGGTACATAATATTGTACATAGGGGTGTACATAACACTTACATTGAGTGGGATCTACCAAAAATAAAAAATCAAGTGGACGTCACTCCATATGAGTGTTATGTACACGTCTATGTTCATTTATTATGTACATGTAGCATTTTCCTATATATATATATGTGTGTGTGTGTGTGTGTGTGTGTGTGTGTGTGTGTGTAATATATAAGATAATTTATTCTGTAGTCCAGATTTGAGTTTCAAATTTAAAAGTCAAATAAATAATTATTCATAACTTAGGGGTTAATATTAACTTGATTGTAAATGAAATAATAACCATTTATAGTTTAATAAATTATTCAAACGCTTAAACTGTTTGATTTGGATAGTTTATATGAAAATAAATTCATTTTAACCAATAAGACTACATAAATTTTATAATACTACTTATTATTCACATAGATTTTTAAATATATGATGAAATTTTATCAAAATATTTATTTTATGTAATCACATTGTAGTCCAATTGAATTTCTTAATAAAAAATTTAAAATGACACTTATTTTGAAATAAATATAATGTAATTTATTGTGTATCAATTTTAAGTAGACATTTTTATGTAATTTTACACAATTTAATTTTCATATAACATTTTTAATAAATTACTATAGGTAAATTATATTACATATTAATTTCATATTTTTAATGATAAATATCTTAATTTATAAATATTAATGAATATATCTTATGCACGGGATTCATACTAGTTATAATTTATAAATCAAGTTTAGTTTTCAACACCTTCTTCATATCCTCGACATTCCCAAATATGAACTGGAAGAAATTAGGGCCTAATTCACGAAAGCTCCACTAGTTGTTGAACTCTCTAGATTAAGCTTATCCTCCGTTTGATTCTGATTAGGCTTGCCCTCCTTCCCTCACAATCGTCCCAAATATGTTTTTTTCACATTCTTCTTCACTTGCTCGAATATCTTCTGCGCCCATTCAATTTTCGTGTGCTCCGATTCCGACGGCGAGAAATTACGAAGTTGCCGTTCAACCTCTTCTTCTGCCTCTTTAGATCTAGCAACCCAAGGAGAAAAAACTCTTAACCTCACTCTGGCCCCCCCTAATCCTAAAGCTAAGGAATAAAAAGAGAAGCAAAGATACCCGAAGACGAGAACTTCGGTAACCCCTCCTCCGACGGAATCTCACTACCCTCAACGAAAGAATCTCCAACTCTCTAAGCTGGGAGAAATCACATTTGTGGTTGGATTGGGTTGGATTACGAATAAACTTGGTCTTATATATTGTCACAAATTTCATATATTTTCCAGTTATACAACCTTTCATTGGAAATTGACCTAATTCATTGGCAAGATACTTGCTGCAATGTTTATTTTGATTAATAAAATAAAATAGAATAAACCCAATAGTAAAAGTGATGAAATACTGAAAAACAATTTTGGGTGAGGAATATATTAATTTTGAGTTTGTGAATAGGTATAAAATAAAATACAATGATTAAAATTGATGTGATATAGAAGAAATAAAATAATGATTGTAACTGATTAATAGTTAAAAATATGTGAGTTGATAAATGTTGAATTTTATTAGAAAATATGTGGTAATGATTGGTTTATATTTTTTAATCGCGTTGATAAAATTGATGAAAAAAAAAGTAAGAATATATGAATAGTAAATTTTTTGAAAAAAAAAAAAAATTGTATCCAATCACATTTTTCATGAAAAACTTATCTCGCTCGACAAAATTATATATAATTTATATTAGCCACTTTGGCCATCTCTAACCCTTAGAGTAAACTATACCAAAATTTCTCTCTAACCATTTGCACTACATTTTACTCCTAATAAAATATTCTCATTTTAATGTCGAAACATAATTTAATATGATATATTATTTTACACATTTAGTTATTTAGATTATCAATATATAATTTAATTTAGTTTAATTTTAAAGTATTTAATCAAATTAATTGTTAAACACATCTCTGAAAAAACATTTATAGAGAAAAAAAAACTCAAAAGTTTCATATCATGTTAAAAAACATAAACTTTTACATAAAGAAGCACAATTCCAGTTTGGTATCACAAAATAATAATAATAATAATAATAATAATAATAATAATAATAATAATAATAATAATAAATAAATAATAGTACTGCACTGTTGATATATTTCATCTGGCGTAATAAGCAGCGCTCATGATTTTTGCACAATTACATGTCAAGGTTTTCAAATCGAGATTCTAAGTAGAATCGTTTTGGGTGCAGAATCGGAATCGTAGAATCAGAATCGTAAAATCGTAAGACTCTACTCAAAATGTCTAAAATTAATTATTTTAACAAGTTTTAATGTAATCATCAAGAATATGTATCAAAATGCTAAAAAAAAAAAACCACCACTTGTTTTTCAAACTATAAATATTCAAATTATAACACTCTGCGCGTTCAAATTTCAAAGTTAACACTTACAAATACATAGACACGGCCATTCAAATGTCACATATAGTCCAAACTTCAAAGTCAGAAGTCAACCAAAAATTCAATCTTCCTAATTCCTAAAACTGTGATTCTATGAACTTCCCCTGTTCCAACAATGATAAAAAAAAAATTGCAGGGAGATAAGTAGGGATAAATGGTTACATCTAAACGGGAGAACAACAAAGCGATGAAGCTTAATTACTGAGAAGTCTGCTCCGACGAAGAAGACGCAGGCATCGAGGCCGAGCTATTTTAACGTCGGAGTTCGGACGGTCGGAGGCTACAGCCGTATGAACTGTGGACTGTGGAGGATTGGAGGCCGAAGAAGGAGTGAGAAAGAGAGAGATGGATTTGAGTTTAACGTCGGAGTACGACGGTCGGCCGGCGAGAGATGGAGGTGAAGAAGTCGCGATTCGCGACGGAAGAGCAGAGAGAATTAGGAGAAAATGAATTCAAATTAGGGATTTTAGGATTTTTGGTTATTTTTTAATTTTTTTTTAATTAATTTGTTTTGGATTGGGCCAAGTGAAGGGAATATTTATGCTTCTTTGGGCCAATTTGTGTAGAAATAATTAAAAGAAATAGCCCAAGTGCCCAATCGCAGCCCAATTTTAAAATCTGGTTTATTTTTTGAGTTTTGCACAGAATCGGTCAAAGTCGTAGAATCGGTCCGATTCTACGATTCTGAACGATTCTATCGATTCTGCAGCGACTCTACATTTTTTTTGCGATTTTGAGCGACTTAGAATCGATTTTGTAACTTTGAGTCGTAGAATCGCGATTTTGATAACCTTATTTACATGATGTATATGATAGAATAAATGCAATATTGTATTCGACTATTCGCTAACATGCGCTCGAAAATGAAGTTGTTCAAACTTCTACTTCTTGCTTTTCACAAAGACGGAATAGAACAGCAATTCGACAAAACTTTATTATAATAGTCCAAAAAATATTCCTACCAAATAAAATATTGTAGTCAAAGTATAATGTTTGAAAGTGTAGATTACGGTGACGGTTTGTTTAAGATGGGCATCATATAATGATATATATATGTAAAAACAGGAAGATTGGTGGTTAATTTAAGATGGGCCAATATTTAAGATCATATAAGAATATCTATATATATATAATTGTCGGCTAATAGCATTTAATAAAATATTTAATAAAAATTATTTCAATTTCTCTCCAAAAACTGTTACAAACTTTATCATTTATATCTCTCTCTATATTTAATTACCAACAATAAATTGAACAATATTAATTATTGTTTACCATCTTTTTATGTTACAATCTTCTATTATTATTATTAATCCATCATATCTAATTAATGTTAAAATATTTCATTGCACTTTTTTATGGTTAATTAAAAACAAAACCGTTACATTTTATATTAATGGGGTGATAATTATATTATTTTATTATATCATATAATAGTTGTTATTAAAACTAATAACTATAGTTTACACTAAATGATCTATGAAAATTAGATAAACATAAAAAAATATTGTAAACTTTTTGCTAAAGTTATTTATTCTAAAATTAATATTATATTTTTTTTTTATCTTATTTACCGATTGTATTTTTAAATAAGTTAATTTATTTTAATGTTATAGTAAAATTCCTTAAAATCGCATAATCAAATGTTATAATAATTTTAATATTTTTAAGCTAATAAATTGGCGATTTCTCAAAATTACATTATTTATTATATATTATGTTAATATAGAGGTTCATATGTAATCAAATAGTTATGTACTATTTATTTTAACCAATGATCAAATTTTAAAACATAATATCATTATCTTATTTATATTTTTATTATTATATGCATAAATATAACTTATAATACTCTATGTTTAAAATATAATATCATTGTGTAACTTATAATTTTAATACTAGCATAAATATAACTTATAATATTCTATTTACACTATGCAAATGCACAGGGTAGAATACTAGTAGTTGTTAAACGGTAAGATTGACTAAATTTCAGTATGCAATTTTATATAATTTTTTCATTCACTAACATTATTTACATTAAAAATTATATAATTTACTATTCTCTAGTCACTTTTAATTTTTCAACTTACCAAACAAATTCTAAAAATATTATATAAATTTTGGAAAAAAAATGTTTCAATATTATAAAAATATTTGAAAAAAATACAAAATTTAATATAATTCCAAAGTATAACAAGACAAATTAAAGGTATTTTATTAGGGTGTAGTTAATTAAAAATCTAAATACTTTTTAAAGTAATTAGTAACATCGGTGAACTTTATAAAACTTTAATCACTTTGATGATGGATATTATGGAATTTTCATAAAATGCGAGAGACTTTTTAAACTTTTGCCATGTACTTTTGAAACTTATTAAAACTTTTATATATATACTTATAATAATTATTATGTTTGAATGAAATTTGCATTATAATTTAGGAAAATAAATTCAAGCTAGATTATTCTATATAATTATTAAATTGAAATGAGTTCTGATAGCAAACACTAGCTTTTCAACAAGAAGAATAAAAAATTATTTGTAGCATTACAGTCGTGCAAGTGAAATATATATAAATCCTCTAAAATATTGTGAATCAATCATAGAATTGGTACTCAAATTGAGTTATTCGCGAACACTACTTGGTTCTGCTCGTGAAAGATCAAGCATGACTCATTTCTTTTCTTAAATGAGCCAAGCTTGGACAAATAGGCGAGCTTGTTTATTATATTAAACGAATTGAAGTGAGTCTTTTCATGAACTATTCCTTTTTCAATATTGTTGTATTTTTCTTATAAAATACATAATCTAGTTGAACTTGTTTGCAAAAATATTTTGTTTTTGCGAACAACTCATTTAGAATTTAAGTTTATTAAATGATCCAAGACGATTCAAGTTTCACGAGTTTCAATAAGTCGAACTCGAGTTGAGTCTTATGTCCGTTTATTAACCAATCACAAACCAAACATGAGTTGCCCATCTCGGCTAGAATGACACAACACATCAATTAGTCATGACATGATTATCTTATTATTTTTTAATATATATATATATATATATATTTATATATATATACATACACTAATATTTTACATCATGCTGCAATATTTTATATAAAAAATTATTGAATACGAATAGAATTTTAAATTGAATACAGTAAAATTTTAAATGCGTTAAAAAGATTTCAAGAGTTTCAATTGTATCCACAGGCGAATTGGCTTTGTTCCATTGGATTATTTCTAAGATAAATTTCCAAGGTGAGTTTTGTAAACTTTTTCGTTGGAAAATTTGCATTCAATGCAAAGAAATATAATGTTATAGTTTTATATGTTGTTATTAGAATTTTTCAATATATAAAATTTAAATATTCATTGAATTTTCTATAATGAAATGTTTTTACGTTAGATTTTTCACACAGAAATATGATTTTTGGTAGTAAATAGAAATAGTTGAATAATTTTATACTTTAGTAATGGAATAGTCCACATGAGTAAAATTTCACTAAATACATAAAAAGTTTTAAGAATGAAGACACGTTCAATTCAACTAGTGTGTATCCCGTGCGATGCACGAGAATAAATAATGTAGAATATATTTAATAATTTTGGCGAAAAAAAATTTTTAAATTTATAAAAAAGTTATTCTTTTTATATAATGATAGATGTAAAAAATAAAAATAAAAATGGGAACAACATGTAGTAGGTGTTGCTAAAAGATCGTCAATGTACATACCTAATCGAGAAAATAATACTTTGACCCAATGATCTCAGTCAAAATTATCATCCTATTTTTGGACAGTACCACGCACGTTTGTCCCTTTCTCATTAAAGCCAGTTCATTCAGCTCCTAACAACCATTCCTAATCTTCAGTGTCGTATATTTTGTGAATTATGATTTGAGATAAGATATAAATCAACCTATCAATAAAACATAACTATTAGGATAGATATCATCTCGAGCTGTATACAGTATATCAATTTGGAGTAAGTTGTGGAGCATTATAACTAGATGATGTGGTGAATTATAACGAGAGAAAAATGTACGATTAATTATAAAAGAAAAGTATCAAAATTTATCCATCCAAAGAAAAGTATAAATTGTAATTTCCAAATAAAAAATGATATAAATCTTGGTTTTTATTTATTTGTTTTTATATAATTAACTATTTTATTTATTTGTTTTTATATAAGTAACTATGTATATAGTTACTTATATAAAAAAAATAAGGAAAAACCAAGATTTATATCATTTTTTGTTTGCAAATTACAATTTATACTTTTGTTTGGATGGATAATTTATATGTATAATTTGTGTTGAAATATTTATTTTCTTAATTGATGAAACATTATTAATGTCTTAAATTTCTTTTGTTCAATAAAATGTTGATTGTTTTAATAAACATTGAAATATTTATGCTGCGTTTGGTGAAAATTTATTACTTTATTCAATAAATTTAAAATGTCACTTTTTAAATTGATTTGTTGGTCAGACAAATACTAAGACCATGTTTGGTAAAATTAGCTGATAACTGATAAACTAGCTTATAACTTATATGTAATTTTTTAGCTTATAGTTTATGACTTACAGCTGAAAAGCTAGCTTATATGATAAAAGTGTTTGGTAAAGTTAGCTGATAAACTAGCTGAAATAAAAATTTCAACTAGCTTATTTGAAAAGCTATCTAAACAAGCTTATGAGAGAAACTCAAGCTTTTTAAAAAGGTTTGTCCAACCAAACAAGGCTTATTTAAATACAAGAAGCTTAAGCTAACCAAATAAGCTATTGGTCTACCAAACATCGCCTATAGCTTATAGCTTATGACTTATAGTTGAAAAGCTAGCTTATAATAAAAGTGTTTGGTAAAATTAGATGATATTGTAGCTGAAATAAAGATTTCAACTAGTTTATTTGAAAAGCTATCTAAACAAACTTATGAGATAAGTTCAAACTTTTTAAAAAAGCTCGTCCAACCAAACAAGGGCTTATTTGAATACAAGAAGCTTATAAGCTAACCAAATAAGCTATAAGCTAGCTTATTTGGCTACCAAACATAGCCTAAAGTAATAATATGAGGAGTTATCAATTCACGGTATACCCATTATTATAATAATATAAAAATAACATATATTATCAAGATATTGATGAGTATTAAAACATATTAAATAAAATAGTATAACTATATTCTTATTGTACCAAATATAAAATTCTATAAAATACTATCCATATATCTTGCTACTACATATTATGGAATAAGTACATACTAATAAAAATATCATCAATATATATTATATTAATATCATACTAAGTAGAATACTATTAATATAAATATTGCTAGTACATATATTTATATATATCATATTAATAAAATAATATCTTAATATCATGTTAAATAAAATACTATCAATGTATCTAAGTCTAAGTATTTAATATAAAGCAGTTTGGACACTGTAGCTTATATTATTTTTTTATTTGACATGTTGCCTCACCTCATGACACGTAGAAAATTTGGATGTGAATTACCTTTTTTAGCCCTCAACATCCTTTCACAATTACAATTCATTTTTAATATTTTATTTTATGGAAAAATGTCTAGCTTTCTCTCGATTCTCGAAGCTTCATTTTTCTCTCCCGTTTTCTCATCTAATCCTTATGTTCGGCTACATCATTTTTCTTACTCGAGTGCAAGACAAATTGGCAAAGTTGTTCTTAGAACAATCAACCATTTTCGCCGCTATTTAATTCGTGCTCGCTTTGCACTATCAATGTGTATATATATATATTATATATATATATATATTGCNTAAACTTTTTGCAACAAACACTTTGACCGCCGAAAATAGCCTTCATAGTTCCATCCGAAGACCATCTGACCTTTTTGTAGCTGTCACCACATGCCATTTTTTTTTCCTTCCATTTAGAATTTGTGTCTCTCTCTCTCACCAGATTTCAAACATCAAATGGATTCATCTTCATCATAATCATCCTTCACACCTTATATAATCTCTCTCTCTCTCTCTCAAATCTAAATAAACGTAAGTTTTAAATTTATCACTGCAATTTAGCACCTATCTAGTAATTTATCAATGGACAAAGATGAAGTCCCCGAGCATTTCATCTGCCCTATCTCACTAGAGATCATGAAAGATCCGGTCACCACCGTTACCGGCATCACCTACGACCGAGAAAGCATCCAACGGTGGCAGTTCGAGTCAACCGCCACCAGCCGGACACCAAAATGTCCCGTCACCATGCAACCCCTCTCCGGCGTCCCGAACCTAACCCCCAACCACACCCTCCGCCGCTTGATCCAAACGTGGTGCTCCGCCAACCCGACCCGCGTCGTGGGCCCCATACCCACCGCTCCTCCGAGCCAATCCCACATCACAAGCCTGATCCACGACCTCCGCCACCACCCGAGCCCTCGAACCAGGCTCGAAACCCTAAGAAAGCTCGAATCCCTGGCGTCCAAGAGCAAACGTATTAGGGTTTTGCTCTCCGAGGCCGACCCAGCGGCCGACTCTCTGATATCGTTCGTCGAGTCGTGCCGCGAGAGTCGCTCTGCCGAGGGTCTGGAAGAAGCATTAAGCCTTTTCCATCTAATCTGGGCCAGGCCGCGGGCCGGCGACGAGCACGTCGTCGCCTCGTTGCTCTGGATTCTGGCCGAGGAGAGCTTCGACGACCAAACTGCCGTTGTGGTCAAGACGCGCGCGGCGTGCCTGCTGAGGGCCGCCGTCCAGAGCGTGGGCCCCGCGACGCTCGAGCATCTGAGGCTCGAGTTTTTCGAGGCCGTGCTCTCGGGCCTCCGGCCCGAGAACTCAGTCTCTCAGGAGGGAGTGGTGTCGCTGCTGCACGTCGTGCTCGAGACTTGCCTGTCGGCGCGTAACCGGGCGTTGATGGTCGAGTTGGGGGCGGTTGCCGAGCTGATCGAGGTGGAGGCGAGATGCGGTGGGGAGAGGAGGACGACGGAGCTAGTGCTCGAGATACTGTGCTACCTGTGCTCGTGCGCGGGTGGGCGGGCCCAGTTGGTGGGCCACCCGGACGGGATCCCGTTGGTGACGAGGCAGATGCTGAGGGTTTCTCCTGCGGCGGACGACAGTGCAGTGTTCGTGGTGTGGCTCGTGTCGAAGTACTCGGGCAGCGACGGGCACGTGGCGCGATTGATGGAGAGGGCCAGGACGCATGTCAAGCTGTGTTCAATCGTGTTGGCAGCCGACCGGAAGACCCATCTCAAGGAGAAGGCGAAAGAGGTCTTGAGGATGCATGCAGGCATGTGGAGAGTTCACTCGTATGGAGTGTCGATGAAGGTTTTCCACTGACAGTCTTAATCATATGATGAATTTAATCGTCGTCGACTGATTGAAGTTCTATTCTAAAACCAATTAGTAGTATGGATAGAGTAGCTTATTATACTAGGTTTATCAATGTGAGACATTTTTAAAATATTTGGTTAATCAATGTGAGATAACTTGTAAGTGAATATAATTCAAACATTTGTAACCTTTGGTTTTATGTTGTATGTAGAAATAATTGATATGGGTTAGTTTGATTTGGTTATCAAAGTTAAATTGGCGATGGCCAACATTAACTCTAGCTTAAATTGGTTTGATTTGGTTTTTATGAACTTGTACCGGAAAATGTTAGCAAATTATATGCTATCTGGGTGGCTTGGTTAATAGACTTACGAGAACGGTTTTCGTCATTGCTACATGAAAACAAACAACCGAAAGCCATACAAGGAAAAGCAATGAAGAAGCCATGAAAAGGAGATGGAGTTCTTTCATCATTTTGGTAAAATATATTTCTTGTTTTTAGTACATTGATTAGAAAAGCATTTATATGCAACAAGACATAACCCTACTAACATTCTACCATTAGATGAGAGTTAGGTGAGAGCAATCCACGGTCCCTATGCCTACACGTGTCAGAATATGTATCAGGGAGCTTGGGACCATAGTCAGGCTGCATGGCTTTCTCTCTCTTCGTGCATGGGTCCACAGTAACTCTTTGCTTCTCATAAGCTTTATCTACATGGAATTGACTAGTCTCAAGATGATCAATAAGTTTAACACTGCTCCTCAAATCGAGCGAGGCTAAGGAAGCAACATACAGTTTGTTCTTAAGTCGAGTGAAGAGTTGTTGACTGAGTGCCTTTGTCATGATATCAGCAACTTGATCACCTTGTCCTTCTTCAAAACCATATGGCTGTCTCATGTAGATTTCTTCCTCAAGAGTTCCATTTAAGAAAACATTATCTATGTCTAGGTGCATGATAGACCAGGAAAAGAAAGTTGATATTGCCATTATGATTCTAATAGTTGTAGGCTTCACAACTGGATTGAAAGTATCTGTAAAATCAAAGCCTGGCAATTGAGAGAATCCTTGGGCAACCAGCCTTGCCTTGTATCTGGAGACACTTCCAGCTGGGTTTCTTTTAATCTTGAAAACCCACTTGTTACCTACCAAGTTCTTTCCCTCAGGTAAGGTTGTCAAAGTCCATGTCCCATTTTTTATCAAGGCCTTGTACTCATCTTGCATTGCCTTTCTCCATCTACCATCCTTTATTGCCTCACTTGCTGACATGGGCTCCTTGTCAATGACCTGAGACTGAAACACTTTAGGTTTCAAGATTCCATGTTTTGATCTTGTCAACATAGGATGTTGATTTATTTGAGAGGGCTGCTCCTGCTCCTCATATCCTTCATCACTTTGGATAGGTGGTAACTGTACAACAAGTGTACAGTAGCATTGCTCATACTCTTGCTGGATGAACCTTGATCCTCTTGCTCAGATTGGCTTCTTAATGGACTAAAGCCACTTATGTTAGGTTCACTTGTCCTCTGAGGGCTCCTTGCAACATTTATCACTTCAGTGTTCACTTTGAAGAATTGTTCTAAGACAGACAGACTTATGGGATGAAAGGATGAGCTATTGTGATGACCTTCTTGTGGTTTATCTTCATAAGGAAAGACATGTTCATCAAAAAGCACATTTCTGGTGACAATAACTTTCCTAGAAGGCAACATCACCTTAAAACCCTTATAATAGGGACTATATCCCAAGAATATGCTGGGAGCAGACCTGAACTCTAGTTTGTGTTTATTGAGAGGTCTGGTGTGAGGAAAGCATAGACAACCAAACACTTTAATTAAGGAATAATCAGGTTTCCTTTTGTATAAGACTTCAAAAGGTGAAGTATAAGACAATCCCTTTGATGGAATTCTATTTATGATGAAACATGCAGTGGTGACAGCATCATCCCAGAATCTTGCAGGAAGTTTAGAGTGATGTAATAATGCTAGTCCCATCTCTATCAAGTGCATGTGCTTCCTCTCAGCAACTCCATTTTGCTGAGGAGTGTAAGGACATGAAATCCTGTGTTCTATACCACTTTCTTGGAAAACCTTGCTTAAGGTTTTGAATTCAGTTCCTCCATCAGATTGAACTCTCTTAATCTTGGTATTGAATTGATTCTCAGTTAAGTTCTTAAAATGGACAAAAGCATCATGCACTTCAGTTTTGTTTTTGAGTAGATATAGCCAACTATGTACACTGAAATGATCAACAAAAACCACATAGTACAGGTAACCATTTGATGATTTGATTGGGGCTGGTCCCCACAAGTCAGTATGTATAAGATCAAGAGGTAAATTAAAAACAGTAGTAGATGGCCCAAAAGGCAATTTATGAATCTTAGAAACTGAGCATGAAACACATAACTGAAAAGCATCATCAGAAACATATGGGCAGTTACACTGTTCAAGAGCCTTCTTAACAATATCCATACTAGAGTGTCCTAGCCTTTGATGCCAAAGTTTTAGGCTAGGAACTTTATTAACATAAGCATAATTGACTGAAGGAAAAACATAATTAAAACCAGGTACTTGAGGCAAAGCTTGAGAGTTCTTTACTGCTTGGAAATTGAACTGGTACAACCCATCTTTAACCTTCCCTTTGAGCAGTGTTGCTTGAGTTGTTTGGTCCTTGACAAGACAAAAAGTAGGATGGAATTCAAAATATACACCATTGTCAAGGGCAAACTTAGACACACTTATAAGATTCTTAGTAATGCAAGGAACATGTAAAAGCTCTTTAAGAATGAAGGCATTTGATGCATCTGAACACTTGAGAAGAGCATTACCAATGTGGCTGATTGACACACCACTTCCATTTCCCACTTGAAGTTGATTCTGGCCTCCATATTCAGATGCTATGTTGAGGTTACCAAGTTCATTTGTGACATGAGCAGATGCCCCTGAGTCTGGATACCACACACTCTCTCCACCAAAATCAGAACCAGCATAGTGAGTCAAGTTTAGAGTGTGGTTTCTGTTTGTTGGTGCATTGTTGTTGTTAGGTTGTTGAGGGGTGAAGTTTTGATCATACCTATTCCAACATCTATCAGCTGTGTGTCCCACAACTTTGCAAACTTGGCATATTGGTCTATTTCCACCTTGAAACCGGCTACCTCTTCCTCTATAGCCTCTACCATTTCCTCTTCCACCTCTGTTGGAGAAGGATCCTCTAAAACCACCTCTTGCATTTTTACTCTGAGTATTCTTCCTCTGATTGAAGTGAGTTGTGCCATTGACATTGGGTTGAGTTCCTTCAAGATGAGCATTTGGTACCAACTGAGAGTGAGTTTCCAGCCTGGATTCATAACTCAAGAGTAAAGCTTGCATTTCAGCCACTGTGTAAGGTTCAACCCTAGATGTGACTGTGACCATCACAGCATCATACTCATTTCCAAGTCCACTCAAGATATGCACTATCTTGTCTCTTTCAATCACAGCATGACCTACTGAAGCTAAATAATCAAAGCATACCTTCATCTGATTCAGATACTGTGTCATGGTAAGGTTGTTCTTTTTCAGATTTTGCAGTTGCATCTTGTACTGCATAAGCTTAGTTGTTGTTTGGCTTGCAAAATTAGCTTCCAGAGTTTTCCAGATCTGTCTTGCTGAGTCAAGGCCCACGGTTTGAATGAGGACTCCATCACTGAGAGAAGAAAGTAGCCAAGATGCAAGCAGCTGGTCCTGTCTTTGCCATAAGTGATGTTCTGGGTTGGCCACAAGTTGCTGTGATTCTGGATCCAGCCAATTTTCTGGTGGAGGATCTCCTTCTCCATTGATAAATTTCTCAAGACCATACCCTCTTATGGTAGTCAAGACTTGCTGCTTCCATATCAGAAAATTACTCTCATCAAGTTTGGTTGAAATGAGCTGACTTTGGGGAAAAACAAGAGATGAAACAGTGGTGTTAGATCCATGTGAGCCTGTCGGGGTTGAACCAGAACGAATATGGCTTAGATCATCCATTGAGAGGTACGAGGCAGATAATTAATGTTGAGGTGACCAGAGCCAGGTTAACAACCTGCTCTGATACCATGAAAACAAACAACCGAAAGCCATACAAGGAAAAGCAATGAAGAAGGCATGAAAAGGAGATGGAGTTCTTTCATCATTTTGGTAAAATATATTTCTTGTTTTTAGTACATTGATGAGAAAAGCATTTATATGCAACAAGACATAACCCTACTAACATTCTACCATTAGATGAGAGTTAGGTGAGAGCAATCCACGGTCCCTATGCCTACACGTGTCAGAATATGTATGAGGGAGCTTGGGACCACAATCAGGCTGCATGGCTTTCTCTCTCTTCGTGCATGGGTCCACAGTAACTCTTTGCTTCTCATAAGCTTTATCTACATGGCATTGACTAGTCTCAAGATGATCAATAAGTTTAACACTACATTAATTTCAATTTTTGCATGAAAAAAATTGTTTTGATTTGTACATATATGTGTTTGAAAAATACAATGGTATCGTGATCGATTTGCATGAAAAACTCGATATTGGAAGTAAGAATATGATATAAAAGATGGGTAAGTTGATTTCAGGTTTCAATTATATATTTGTGCTTTTTGCACTCGTTGCTATACGATGTTGGATTATTATATATATAAATAAGAAGAATGCTACCATCCCGTTACGGGATGGTTCCGTTGTGTTTTTTAGCCATAGATATATGAAAAACCATAAATATATGGTTCCCCTATAAATAAATGCATATATGAAAAATCAATATTTTAGTATATCAACTAGCTTATTACAAAGGCTAATATATGTAATTGATTAGGAAATAACTCGGGTAAAATATCTAGTACCCCCTTGTATTATACAAAATCTGCGCGTTTCCCCCCTGTATTTTAAAAATTGCGTCAAACCCCCTTCTATTAAGGTTTTGCATGCGCGAAACACCCTAAACCGTCTAAGATGACGGAAGTGGCGTGCACGCGCGTGCTGTGCGACTTTTTCTTTATTTTTTCACCCCAAAGTGGCGGAAATTACTGTTTTACCCTTGAATTATGTGCAAAACCCAAATGTTATGAAATGTGGGCAATAAGATTCGATCCTGGGTTGGAAACGAAGGGAATGGCTACTCAACCACTAGGCCATATTGATGGATGTGTAATCTATTGAACATAAATATATCTATACATCATACTGAAATGAATTAAATAGTTTGAAAATAAATAAATAAATAAAATAAAAGGATAATATGTCAATTTACTATAAATTAAATAATTAATAATAATAAAACTAATAACTTCCAATAAATTAAATTAACTTAAAATAATGAAAAAAATTAAATTAAAATAAAGTAAGATAAAATTTAATGTATTTGCGTGAACTAAAATTAAATAAAGTTATAATTAAATAAATTTTAAATGAGAAAATAAATACAAAAATGAAATTAATAAATAAATAAAATTAAAATAAACTAATTAAAGAAAAATAAAAATAATAATTATATAAGATAATAAAGTATAAAAATTATAATGTAAAATAAATAATAAATCAAATATCTTATTATGAAATAATAAATTAAATAAATAAAGAACTGAAATTAATATAATATAATATAATAAAAAATATTATTTATCAAATAATTTTAATATGATTTACTC
>BKCP01006183.1:2052762-2091709 GCA_008636005.1 Striga asiatica
TATTATTTATATCTATATAACGAATTATTATATTATTTTTAATTTATAATATATTTATTTAATTATTGTATTAGTTTTAATTTATAATATATTTATTTAATTATTATATTATATATAACTTAAAAAATATTTACTTAATTATTACATATTTATAATTTATAAACTATATACTTAATCATTATATTATTTATAACTTAGAGTCTATATACTTAACTATTACATTAAATAGAATCTGTATAATTCATTATTATATTATTCATAATTTAGATCTATATAATTAATTATTATGATATTTATAATTCAGAATCTATATACTTAATTATATGATATTCCGCTATACAGTGTGATATATATAGATAAAATCACATTTATAACTAAATGAGTAGTAGCCCAGTTGGTAAGAGTTGTCTTTTACATCACAAAGGTGGTGGGTTCAATCCCTACCATTGGAATTTTACTTTTAAGTCAATATATTAACATTAAGGGTAAAATGGTAAATTCAATGTTAAAGTAAGGGTATAAAAGGTAAATTCAATGAAAGAGAAACGCCGTCAGCATTAAAGTAACGGCGTTAACTGGAAATGGCGAGTATGCATGCAAACATGAAATAGAAGGGGGTTTGACGCAATTTTTAAAATACCGGGGGAAAACGCGCAGATTTCATATAATACAGGGGGATTTCGTGCAATAAACCCGAAATAACTCTGCAGTTGATGCGTGAATATATACTACTTAGATAAGTTCAAAAGTTCCAGTGTGTGAAAGTAATCACAAATAATATATTGACACATGTTCTGCAATAAATACATATTGAACATGTGTCAGTACATAAAGTTATAGATGACTTAATAAGGGAGTGACGACTCTATAGAATTTTTGAAAATAATGAATTTGATGATAATTTTAGTTGGGAATGTGAATATCGGAAGAAAAATGAGTCCTATTGAATTTAATTTATTGATAGTAATCTCGTCATTTGAGAAAATGACAGTTAAGATGATAGTTTTGGCTTAAAATTCAGTTTTTTCATATGAACACAAGTACATAACATGTCAATTTCCCAGCAAAATCAAGATTTTCGATCAAATTTATTCTCAATTCGATCATTCTATTAAAAAATACGGAATTAATGTTAAGTTAATGAAACTTTAATTAAATTATTTTTTGTCCACGTTTGAAATTTTTTCTTACTATTACTATTATAAACCCGCCTTATTAATTGGACTGCGTCCTACGTTTTCATTTCTGAATCTGGTCCACAGTCAAATCAAAAGGTGCTTCAAAATTCTGCCACGCTAATCACGCTTCACCTTGAACTCCTCTTTATTAAGTGGCGGGTTTTGAATGTTGTTGCAAACCCATTATTACATATTAATTATTGGAAATGCTACTGTTTCGTCACGGAATGATTCTGTGAACGTTATTAGCCTTTAAATATACATGTAAAGTAGTTATTGTAGTTGATAGTTTTGCTATGAATCAACAACTGGCTCTATAGTGGAGTCAACCTTCTATTTACAATAAGTAAATTATACCATAGTTTACTTGTTGTATATACAAGGTTGACTCCACTAATTGTTGACTTCATAGCAAAACTGTTGTAGTTAATCCATGATTAAAATTATTATATACAATTGTTGCCGTTTCCATTGTTATTATTATTAAAATTATTTGATGGTTTTAAATTAATAAGTGTGCCACTTGATAGTTTGTACTTAAAGTATTTACTCACGTTTAGATTTAATGATTTAAGTTGATTTTATTTTTTTGGCATTACTATTTACCGCCCCCCTTATTAGCAGTCACCGCTTCATTTGGATGTTTTTGCCCTTCACAATTCTCTCTCTCTACCCTTTCCCTCTCGATTTTCTACGGTTCTTTTGACCGTTAAAAAAGTTCGAAATAATACCAAAAAAATACCATAACATCGGCAAGACATTGAAGATTAACCATGTATTTTTTATTTTTTTTTTGTAAATAATTTTTTAAATTGTTTTTAATTATTTATTTGGCGCGTCCTACCTGCGAGGCCGGACGCGCACGGTGGCGTCCTACCGACAAGGCCGGACGCGACTATGAATAGCAATTCAGTTTCTTTTTTCTTAGAGTGTGGTGAATAGCAATTCAGTCTCTCCTCAAACTCCATCTCATTGCCAGTAGCAATGCTTCCTTCTGGATTGCAGCCCCTTGAGAAGGCTTCCTCCAATTTTCAAAATTCCTTTCTTCAACTTTCACCTAACAATTTTGAAGCCAATTACCCTCACTAGATAGTGAAGCACTGACCGCCATCAAAGGCTTACCTACTTCCTGAAAAAACTTATCTGAAGGAGATTTGATAGAACTGCCTTTCTTGGAATCTTGATACAGAGTATTCTCCTTCCCGACCTGCCACTCCAACCATTCTACTCTAACCTCTTTCACCACCACTCTTTCATGTATGCAATCCACTTTGAACAACTATTTGTTTCTAGCCTCCAAAGACCCCACATCAGAATTGCTAAGAATCTTAGTTTGTCATTCGTTTAGCTTTGCTAGCGGAACACACCTCCAACCACCATTTTTGAAACCAAATGTTATCTTCATCAAGCATATTCCAGTAAATCCCACTGATTTGCCAACACAATTTAGCTTTTTCACAATGAAATAGAACATGGTTGATATATTCTTCAACTTCCCCACATATTTGACAAGTAGAGTCTATGTTCATCCCCTTATTCAGCAACTGTGACTTAACACTAAGATGTTCAAGCCAACTTCTCCAGAGAAAAGTTTTAACTTTGGGCTTGAAGGCAGATGTCAAGATCTCTTTTGTAAATTATTGGCCGAAGGATGCACCTACAAGATTTTTTTGTTGAAATTGATAAAATATGGGGTTTTAAATATATTTTTACTCGTACTAATATGAGGAGATTTTAAGTTTTTGAAATTGTGGAAGGCCTCCTAAATAATAACTCAAAACAACCAATTTTGTAATGTTCACATCCTCAATAATTTTACAAAATGAAAATGTGGAATATAATTAATAAAGATTCATCCATCTACTTGCTAAAAAAAATAATCAAATGATTGGTTGAATTACTATTTTAATAACTAGAACTAATTTTTTATTGATGAATTACTGTTAGAAATAAACATAACAACATTCATATACATAAACGTAACCTAAACAAATTCGTCAAGATAAACCTTACAAAAACAGAACTTAAATAAAAAAATATTTAAATTTTATTAGCCACTAAAGTACGAAAGAATGAAATTAAATAAAATAAACCCCAAGGTCATAAAAACCTTTTTTTTTAAATGGCATAATGTATTAATAAAAACACATAATTACAAGCAGCTATCTAACCGAATAAACCAGCTACATAGCTAATTCACACTGGACACCTATTTGTTGGGGTTCGGTTAAGAACGTCAAGATTGTGCAAGTCACGGATTATCTACGAAATAATCCTAAACTCAACGAACCTATAGATTGGGATCGAACACTTGCCGGTTTCATAATTCACAGACTCTTTACAGACTTACACGACCTATGGGGCCGGACGAATGATTCCGACTTCTCGTCTAATCGTCCTCGTTCGCGCATCTCCCTTTATGCCAATCACATCTCGTGGATGTTCGTCGTTCATGATCACAACATCACGCCTCGCTTTTGTAGTAGTTGCGTCGTGCATCGCCTGGAACGTCGTCGGACTGCTGCTGGTCGCTCCACGTTGCTTGCGGTGTTGTCAGACTGTGATCGAGCTGCTTGTGGTCGCTTGGGCGTGGTTGGGTCGCCTTGGGCACAGACGGGCCGGGAGATCGCTGGTGCTCGCATGGGCATCGTCTGGGCTTGTGCATCTGCTGCGCCATGTGACTTTGTCATTGGGGAGGTCGGCAAGCGCGTTGGCAGGTCGCACGTTGCCGGCCTGTCGCTTGATAAGGTTGCAGAGGCGCTGCGCGCGTTGCCTGTCTGCGGGCATGTCGTCGGGCTTGTCGAGCATTGGGCGTGCAGGACGCTCGCATGACGCGACGCCTGCGGGAATCTTGCATGTCACCCCGCGCGCCCTGGCCCTGGGTCTCTGCCTGTTTATTGTGTTTTTGTGTTTCTTTTTATGTGTTTTATGTGCATAGTTGAGTCGGTTTTTAGGATTGTTTTAGTGTTGACCGGTCAATTTTATTGTTTTTCGTGTGTTTATATGTCTTTCTTTTATTTTATATTTTTGGAGTACTTTTCCGTGCCTTTTGGTGTATTTTCAGGTTTATTTTCGAAGAGGACGAGAAGATCGAACCGAGTCACGAGAGACGAGATTTCCCAAGTATTTCGAGTCAATTTCGACAAGTTTCGAACCACTGAGCTAGTCCATTCCGAGTATTTTGAGCCGTGTCGATCAAAAGCCCCGAAGTTGCCCACACTCGCAAGTTCGCACCATGACCCGTGACCTTGCGGAGAGCCCTTGCCTCGCACCACTCGCGACGTCATTCCATGATCCGCGAGCTCGAGAGTGCCGCCAGCCGCAGCCCGCGCCTCTCGGACCAGCTCGCGAGATCGAGAGTATAGCTCCGTTGCCCATCCGCGTGCGCGAATACACCCACGAGGTTGAGAGTGCTGCCTATCCGCCGCGCCACCTCGTGCCGAGTCCGCGCCATCTGCCGTCCGCGACCCGCGAAATTCCTGACGAGATCGAGAGTACTCATTTAATCTGCATGTTTTTGATGTGTGTGTTTTGAGCTGGACTATAAATACATTTTGGCCCTTTGTATTTGGACTACTAGATTACATTTACTACTTTACTCTTTTTGGAAATGTTTTTGTTTTTTGATTTCTCTCTAGATTCTTCCTAGCTTAGGATTTTTCGGCGACATTTTCCGGCAACTTTCGTTTTTATGCAATTTCGTATCTTTTTATTCCGATCTCGACCAAGGATGCATTAGGAATGTGAGTACTTAATTTTAAGGCTTATGATTTCGATTTGTGCACCTATATTGCTATTTAGTTTGTAGAAGTGATTAGGGCTTGCTTGTTTATTGAATTATGTTTGCTCAGTTAGTTATTTTCCGTGTTCTCGTTGTTTTTGAGCTTGTCTATTGTGCTTGAGTTGGTTGAAGTGTAAATTTCTACTTGAAACATCGTGACTTTGCTATTGAGCTCGATTATTTCGGCGTAGAATTTTCGGCTTTAGCTATTAAGTGTAGTAGATGGAGTTCGTTTCTCTTGCTTTAGCTCTTTTTACTTGATCTTTTAGTTCTCCGGTTTAGTAAGCTCGGGTTTTTAGTATAATTGCTCGTTTGCTTATTTCCTTAGTTAATCTAGTTTAAAATCAATCTCCAATTATTGAATAGGATGTTTAGAATTTATTTTTCTCGTTTTGTGTTGTTGGACAATTGAATAGCAACCAAAGCTCCGAATAGCCTTCCTTAGATCACGACCCGAGTCGAGTAACTCGGTTACCACATACCCACAATTTTCTACTAAACACTGCCCATCTATGACTAGCCCTCGCCGTGTTGCACCAGGCCAGCATCTGCAAGTGCATCTAGTTGTCTGCGACCAAATCGCACAGTGGTGCGGCTCGCCCAGTTGGTTCCGGTCGTCCGTCTGCCATGGCTAAATTCCCTTCTCTAAGAAGGAGCTCGCTACTCCGACACCCAATCCCAGTCCCACTCCCCTATGGATCCCCACCAGAAAAGCACTCGGAGGCCCGCCCTTCACCTTCCCCCAACGCACCCACGGCTACCTCGGTTCAAAAGCCCAAAATAGTCGATCCCCCGCCAGATCCCAACCCCAAGAAAATTGAACAAGAAACAAGGGAAGGGGATCCGTCGCGTTGCGGATAATCCCGCTGCAGACATCCGCCTTCGAAAGAAACTCTGCTTCGAGAAGGAACTAAGATGAGACAGAGAGGAGGAGGGCACCTAGTACCTGTAAGCCCCTTGTTTGGTTGGAGCTCTCAACTTAAAAGGAGGTCAGGCAAAGGTTTCGACCGAGGGTTTGCTGAATTGGGGATTGTGAATTAGAGAGATAGGATTACACCAGCCAAGGTTGTGAACCAGTCTTTATATTTTGATAGTCTTTTTGTAGAAATGAACTATAAAAATACTATCAAAATACCAATTATATTTATAATGCATCTCTTATAGAGCAGGACACTGCAAAGAAGGATTACACCGGTCAAGGATAATTAGCCTGCTCGAAATATCGAGTTTGTGCTAGACTTAAGATCTACACTAATAACATATTCATATTCATCAGGAATCAAAACATATAGTGTTTGTCATAACAAAGATCTAATAATAGTACCAAAAAAAGTTTATATATCAGTTCATATTTGAGCACTGCAAAATTATTCTACATACTGAAATTGTAGCATAAAGCAATATAAAACTGTACCAGAATAATAATATTAAAAAAAATATATATATAGATGGAACACACGTAAATTACATAGTTCTTTTAAAATAAGAGTTGTAAATTTACCCAAAGAAAAAGAGTCATCCCCAAAATATGTCTCCAGCGATCAAATTATTATTCATGTTTATGAACTATTCACAAGTACATAAGCTAAATATCAAACATAAAAGAAAAAAAAAAATACATAACTAATTGTATTTTGTGGAATAATATTTTGTTACAGTTAATTATGCAATGCCAAACCACAAACTCACAAAGCTATAGCATTTTACAGTCGCAAAACAGAATAAATAAAAGTAACCAACAATAGTAGGGCCTTTGCCTCATAAAAACCTAAACCGTACTGTAGTTGGAAAGAGCAAATAAAAGAAATACATGAGCCATAAGTGCAAGACCAGGATCAAACAAACTCCTGCATTTTTTATCAGCAGATTCATGGTACTGACCAAAACAAATGAATCATACCTCGCTTCAGGTTTTCTTTCAATGTCCAATTTGGTAGTTGGAGACGAAAAACTCTAATCCTGGACTCTTAGTAATGGATGGAAATTTCCGTTTCTGGTGAAGCTTTGGTCTAAGTTGTCATCGTTATCACTGCAGTTTTTGCCCTCTTCGTCATCAGAATCGATTGCATCATGTACGCACACGAATTGGGGGTTCTCGTTGTGGTAGAACAAATCATATTAACTAAAAGTAAAAAAAGTGAAAAAATGCCAAGAATTGGTAACACCAAACACAAAATGATGAGCAGACCTCACTTTATCCATCATATTAACAGGTTGAAAGCAACAAAGATAAGATTTTTATGAAACTAAATCCTGGGCAGTGCACCAAACAGTGTGAGAAATTCAAGAATTGAAAAAAAAAAGACCTGGAGATTTTTTTTTTCATTGACAAAGGTTCTGGGATGGCGTGGATCTGAGGAAAGGCTATAATGGGCCGTCGATGGGGCGCTAGTTGCCATTATCATCATCTATTTCAATCCGTTGAATATTGGACTAGCCTTCTATCCGCCTAGACACTCGCCGGCTTCTGGGAGTGTTTAGTTGTGTCAGATTTTAATTAATTTGTTATCCCGATGTATACAGTGTAGATCTTATTTTCTCTTATCTCTTATAAGTAAATTCTTATTTAAGGAAATTCTAATTTGTGGATTATTTAACTCTAATTGTATTTTGTTGGTGAATTTAATAAATTTAGCGTTGCGGTTGGCGGTGCTCGGAGATGTAGGCAATATTAGTCGAACTCCGTTATCAATTTTTGTGTTCTTTTTATTTCTCGTCTTTTATTTACTTGTGTTGGCTTATTTTTCGATTGGAGTAGTGTTTGTCATATTTGTTGTAGGAGTATTTTTGTCTGTTGCGATTGTTGTTCTATCCCAATATAGTTCACGGTGCTCTGTGAAAGGAAACGAAAAGATCGAATTTGGGGGAGAAAGTGAGCCATATTATGCTTTCTCAAACCGTACATAACTGATAAGTTACTCCAACGGAACTATTATGGTCGTCGTCCACGGACGTACCTACATCAGCTCGACCATCACAGCTCGTGCTACTGGGATCGACCGATAGCCCGTTAGCGTCTCTATACACACGCTACCCTTGTATTTCTATCTGCTAACCGCCGCGCCGCCACTCGGGTTCTAACCGCCGCACATACCATCATCTCCGGAAATGTACCGTTGGTGTTGGTTTCATCGTGTATCTTTAAATGTCCGAACTCCAGCCATGGTAAGTGTTTCATCTGCCGATGAAAATGAATGTGTAGGTAGCTTCTATGATTTCAAAGATGAGAAAAAAAACGTGCATCTATGTGATCGATTGCGTAAAGTAACACACTTAAAATCTTGTCAGCATGTAATGACTATATTGTCCTGAAAAAGCATTCCAAATCAAGGGCATTTTTGTCCGCACAATTAAGAAACAAAAAGGCATGAAACGGCGTCGTTTCACTGCCACAGACCACACAATACAAACAAGCAAAAGTAGGGGCACTTAAGACATTTCACAAAGGACACATGTCAATCTCTTGTTGTCTCAAAGTAATAGAGAGATAATAGAGAGATGTGTGTAAAATGTTGCTAATAGTAATTTCTAAGTCTACATATTATAGCCCACGAATATTATCCATCAAAGATATCCAACGTATCCTTAAATTTGAAAACTCATTTCCAAAATGATACAAAATCTTAATAACATAGCCCGAAAAAATAAAATATATTATAAAAGAGTCAAAAAATTGCCCGAAGAAATAAAAAGAATAAAAAAAATGTGCAAAAGCAATTTGAGAGGCAAATGAATATAATCTTCGTTTAAGATATGCAAAAGCACTCTTTTTTGCGTAATTTAAGTTGAAAAAATCGACCTTGTTTGAATATTATATTAATATGTATTAGATAGTTATATAACTACAAATTGAAAATCAATCGTATGATATGTGTTAAGCGTAGAAATAAAAAAGGCTATTTTCTAAAATATTTTCTACTCAATTTTGCGGAAGTGACATCGTAATTGTCAGTAGCATCTCAATAGTTATTTTATACATACTATGTAAATTTTCTCTAAAAAAATTAATTCTTCTCTCAAGAAATTTATCGTGAGATAATATCTTTATTTCTGTTTATAATAGTTTATATCTTTTAATCGTTTTCTTTAGACAATTTTTTTACATACTCTATCTATATATTCATATATATAACAACTCTTAAATGTAAATATTTTTAGACATGTCTTCTTTACATAAGAGTTTAGAATAATTCTAGGTGATTTCACATTTTCATACAAATGTGAAATTCAAATGTTTTTAGACATGTTTTAGTTACAAAATTGTTTAGAAAAATTTTAGGTGACTTCACATCTTTAAATAATAATATAAGAAATTTTATGTGGTTTGTGAATATCAAAAAGACGGCTTAAGGAGAATGAAGAAAACAAAACAAAAATCAAAGTTGAGGCACGTAATAATTACGTTCTCCTTAAGACGAAATTGCCCCGTAAAATACCCACGGTTAACGGCAAACGCCTCCAAGATACAACGACTTTCGACTTGTATATAGCGGTACTTCAAATATACAAGCCTTCGGCGAACACTACTATCATTTGGAACTCTCAAGACTCAACCAAAAAATCAAAGAATACAATATGCTTTATAAATTTTAAAAATATAATGCAAAAGCTCTTCAATTTTCATCTTAAGAATGGTTTCATTTATGTGGGTATTTATAGATGTAGTAAAACATCTCCAAGAGGTTTAAGTGTCAAAAGACACCTTTTGGGATATACCCGAACGAGAACGGATGCATCTATAGGCCAAAAGACACTTTATAGTCATCAAGGGTAGCAACCTTTCAGTGTCCGCAGCCAGTTGCGCGCCTGTATGCCGCGGGCTCGTACGAGCTCATACGGACTCGGAATCGAGTTCCGTTTTTTTCTACTTGTCCCCAACGAACCCCTCTAGAGTTCTAGCATGCAAATTTCATGATCAGGTCTTGTTTGTATTGTCCTAACACTTGTCAAAGATAGAATGTTTTACGAATTCAACAATTTGAGTTACTTAAACTCATTGCTTCAACCTCACATTTTCCACATATACAACTTAGAATTAATTTCTCATTCACCTTAAAATGGTTTTGAGAATTTTTTAAGTCTTCCACTTACGTAAAATGGAACTGTAAAATCGGTACAAAACCAAATTTTCTTACAATCCCCCACATCAATGAAATTAATGCATGTATGCAATACTTGAGAGTCCCGACGAACCATAATTGCATCAGGATAGATAGCTTGTGGCTTTGAATCTTCCTTAGTGAAATACTATCAGATACACTAGCTAGTTAGTAGCATGATGCTTTGAACTTACCGGTTGTTTGTGTGCACCAAGACAATAGTACTCACACAACGACAGCTCTTACAATTTCTTGTTCTTACGTTGTGTCCATTTCGGCCTTGGACCATATCTCGGTTTAGTAAGTTTTCGGTTGAAGCGGCCTATTTACTTCTCACTTACAAAGGTGATTATCCTATAAAGAATATCTTGCCTTACTCCACCCTTAGGTATAGGAATCATTAAAAGTCCTCGACTTAACCTCACCACTTAGGCAAATTCTAACACTTGATGGTTCTAGAAATGAGCGGAAAATTTTCAAGTGTTTCACTGAACTGTCAAAACTTAGTTTTCCCATTGAACCAAGGTTTCGGGATCTTCGATTCTCATGGTTAAGTTACCGCTAAGACCATTCGTTTGTTGTGGATTTTTATTAAGCTCATTCCCCTAACCAGTTTGTACAATTTATCTCATTTCATGCTTTATGTAAACGGATCCGTTAGGTTTATCTTTGACTTCACATAGTCAACCGATATAACCCCCACACGAGACAATTTTCTTATTGAAATTAAGTCTCTGACGTTTATGTCTAGACTTACTATTGTACAAACTACTTTGTGCTCTTCCAATTCCTAATTGATTACCACAAATAATCTTCATGATAAGCACAATTTATTCCACCAAGGAATATCATTTAGAAAATTTCTAAGTTATTTAGCTTCATCCACGTAGTTTGTCCAAGTTTATAAACTCCACTCCATTGTAGAACTAGCTTTGTACTTAGATTATTTTCATGACACAACTCTACCCACCTAAAGTGAACACGTAGTCACTTTTTGTCTTAGAGTTTTTTATGTCCAATACTCTATTTAGCGTGATCAAAATTCATCGCTCGAGTTACTCGTGAACATCTTAGTTTGCTTGCGAAAATGTAACATTGGAGCGAGTACTATCCGACAAGTACCGCAAGCCTCCAATTATTCGACATATTTTTTCCCGAGAAACTAATTATTCTCGAATTATTAGCTAAGTGTAGAGTCAATTATACATTCACTTTAGCTTGAGGTTTTATCGAACACATCGATCCTCTTCAACATACATTTGACATGATGAGATTGTGTCAAACAATTACTTCCGACCTCTTAGAAACTCAATCTAAGAAATTACACCAAAATTTCACAAACATTTTCATGTCAAAATTAATCTTCTTGGTATTCATGAACACATCATGATTATATTCCAAGATCATCATATTGTCTACATAAGGCTTACGATCACAAAGAGTCGGAAGAACCTTTATAGACCCATATTTGAACCATTTGACAAAATTATTTCAACAAATTTTTCATGCCATTGTTTAGGTATTTCTACCTTGGCCTGAACGTCCCCACATTTCATGGTATATATACGAATGCTTTTGCTCTTTTTATAACTCATATGGAGTTTCATTTTTACCTTCGTGTGATGCTTTCCATGTCCGAACACCCCCACATTTCAAGGTATATATATGAATGCATTTGTTCTTTTTATAACTCATACGGAGTTTTGTATCTACCTTCTTGTGGTGTTTGCAATTTTGTTGAAATAACTACTTCCCGCATAAGCATTTAGCTTTAATTCAAGCTTACCAACAAGAATTATCACCTACTAAAGAGTGAATATTTCTTTCGACTATTTCATTGAATATCAACATCATCATATGTGGTGTTTGCAATTTTGTTGAAATAACTACTTCCCGCATAAGCATTTAGCTTTAATTCAAGCTTACCAACAAGAATTATCACCTACTAAAGAGTGAATATTTCTTTCGACTATTTCATTGAATATCAACATCATCATATGTGGCTTAAAGCTACAAAAGCTTTATGACAATACATTGTGCATTCTTATTTTCGACTCGAGTTTGCACAAACTCTTAAATCATATTTACTGTTGTGACTTATCTCGAGAGGACTAGTCAATTAAAGCAACCATTTCATATGATGCTTTTGTCACTTTTTCTTTTTAACACAATTTTCATACTTGTTGTATGAATCAATTCTAGATTCACCAACTTCTAGTGTTAAAATTCACAAGTTCCAATTTATCATGCCATAAATTAGAACACTCAATAAATAAGACCAACTTATTTATCTTTTCGTCAATCAATTGTTTACAATTTTTACAATAATTGTAAGATGACCTTTATTAAGGCTACTTATGCTAAGAATACATCATATTTCGACATAACATATTTGTTGATAATCACAAATTAATCTAAGTTCGGCCTTACTCAATTAATGGTCTGAAAACTAGATTCTTATGGATGTCTTGGGCATGAAAACATCCACGATCTCCAATATTAATTCTTAGCACACTACTTTTTTGTTTCCTTCAACACTTGAAGTCGAAGAATTCCACAAATACTTCCTTCCATATTAGGGTTGTAGGACAAAATTTATAAGCGCCTACGGGTCAAGTGGCTCTTGTTCTTATCCGCTATAAACGTGAAATTTTAATCAAGTATGTACTTGAACCACGACGGAAAGATCGAGCTCTGACAAGTACTATCTTGTCCTCAACACTTCGCACTATCCTTTACCCCTATTCAAAAGTTAGTTACCTTCGACAAGGTACTCGGGTTTATTACCAACGTAATAACATCCCTTGGATTTCTTGGCTCTCTATCTTGGTTTGCCATGAAAAGCATTTTTACGCTTCTTACACGAGCTCGGCTCGTTCAATTTTGCTTATCTCACTCCATTTGGCCAAAACTTCGGATTTTCGATTATCTTCTTCTTTCCGAAGACGAACTATGAAATCCTCAAGTTTCATCTCTTTGCTTTTATCCATGAGATAACTCTTGAAGTCGTTCCACAAAGGAGACAACTTTTCAATTTCAAGTTTCATCTCTTTGAGTTTATCCATGAGATAACTCTTGCAGTCATTCCACAAAGGAGACAACCTTTCAACAATAACCTCTCTTTAAAAGGCTTTGTTAACAATCAATTCCTCGGCCATCATATCATGAAGGATTGAATCTCTTGAACTTGATTAACCACCAACTTTGTGTTAATCATGTACTAAAGGAATTTACCGACAAAAGTTTTAGTGTAGTTATCTTTCATTTTGTACCTTGCTTTCTAAGAGTTCCACAACTCCTTAGATGTCTTAATCGGGCTATACACATTATATAATGTCTTTTCTAGTCCCTTAAGTATTTGATTTCTACACAAGAAATCACTATAATGCCAAGCATCCAAAGACCATACGTTTTTGGACGTTAGTCTCACTTTCGGGGATGATCAAAGGGTCCTCTGAAAGCAAACTAGAGAGGGAGAGATTTGTGAGGTGGTAACACATCCTTTGCTGTCACCTCTTGAAAATAGAGCCATTGAACTTTGACGGTCTCTCGCCTTGGATGAGAGTGGCTACCCTCAATAGATTAGTAACTGGTGTAGCGGTCGGTTGATCACTTGAAGAAGACGTTTGGTTTTCTCCGGTTGCCATCTTATGAACTCACAAAAAACATTTCGTCTTAAGATTGTAGTATATTTGTGGTTTGTGAATATAAAAAAGACGGCTTAAGGAGAATGAAGAAAACGAAACAAAAATCAAAGTCGAGGCACGTAATAATTATGTTCTCCTTAAGACGAAATTGCCCCATAAAATACCCACGGTTAATGGCAAACGCCTCCAAGATACAACGACTTTCGACTTGTATATAGTGATACTTCAAATATACAAGCCTTTGGCGAACAATACTATCGTATGGAACTCTCAAGAGTCAACCAAAAAATCAAATAATACAATGTGCTTTATAAACTTTGAAAATATAATGAAAGAACTCTTCAATTTTCATCTTAAGAATGATTTCATTTATGTGGGTATTTATAGATGTAGGAAAACATCTCCAAGAGGTTTAAGTGTCAAAAGACACCTTTTGGGACATACCCGAACGAGAACGGATAAATCTATAGGCCAAAAGACACCTTATAGTCACTAAAGGTTGCGACCTTTCGGTGTCCGCAGCCAGCTGCGCGCCCGTACGCCGCGGGCTCGTACGAGCTCATACGGACTCGGAATCAAGTTCCATTTTTTCCTACTTGTCCCCAACGAACCCCTCTAGAGTTCTAGTATGCAAATTGCATGATCAGGTCTTGTATGGATTGTCCTAACACTTGTCAAAGACAGAATGTTTTACGAATCCAACAATTTGAGTTACTTAAACTCATTGCTTCAACCTCACATTTCCCACATATATAACTTAGAATCAATTTCTCATTCACCTTCAAATGGTTTTGAGAATTTTTTAAGTCTTCCACTTACGAAAAATGGAACTGTAAAATCGGTACAAAATCAAATTTTCTTACAATAATATTTTAGGTGTTTTTTCATTATAAACATACATTTTTTAAGTTCTTTTATATAAGATATTATATATTGCTTACAATAAACTGGTAAATTATATACATGTTAAACCACATATCCTTAATTTATAAATATCATTTAATATCACATGTTCAACCACACATCTCAACGATGATCCATCAGCCAACTGTTGTGCCGCTCGACGTCGTCGATCGTTGCTGGAATGGACTCAGCCGTCTTCAAGCCTGATTTCTCCCGCCGCGCCACCACTCGGGTTCTAACCGTCGCGCCGGCCATCGCCTCTGAAACTGTACCATCGGTGTTGGCTTCATCGTGTATCTTTAAATGTTCGAACTCCTGCAGCCATGGCTGTCAGATCTGCCGATGAAGATGAATTTGTAGGTCGCTTCTATGATTTTAGAGAAGTGAAAAAAAACATGCATCTGATGTGATCGATTTCGTAAAGCAGCACACTTAAAATCTTGTTAGCATAATGACTATATTGTCTCCAAAAGCATTGCAAATCAAGGAAATTTTTGTCTGCATAGTTAGGAAAAAAAAGGCATGAAACGACGTCGTTTCACTGCCACAGACCACACAATACAAAGAAGCAAAAGAAGGGGCACTTAAGACATTTCACAAATGACTTATGTCAATCTCTTGTTATCTCAAAGTGGTTTACATATATAAGAGAGAGATAATAGAGAGATGTGTGTAAATGTTGCTAATACGTTAATACCCGAGTCTACATATTATAGCCCATGAATATTATCCCCAAAGATTCCAACGAATCATTAAAGTTGAAAACTCATTTCTAAAGTGATACGAAATCTTAATAACGTAACCCGAAAAAATAAAATATAATAAAAAACATGCCAAAACATTGTCCGAAGAAATAAAAAGAATAAAAAAAGTGCCAAAGAAATTTGAGAGAAAAATGAATATAATAATCGTTCAAGAAATGAAAAGGCATTTTTTTACATAATTTAAGTTGAAAAAAGCGACCTAGTTTAGATATTATATTAATATGTATTAGATAGTTATATAATTACAAATTGAAAAATTAATCGTATGATATGATTGTTAAGCGTACAAATTCCTATTTACGGTGACAATAAAAAAAGATTAATTTTTGAAATCTTTTATACTCAATTTTGCGGAAGTGACATCGTAATTTTCGGTAGTATCTCAATAGTTATTTTATATGTACTATGTAAATTTTTTTTCGAAAAAAATTAATTTTTCTCTCAAGAAAATTTAATTCTTCTCTCCATAAATTTAGCGTGAGATAATATCTTTAATTAAGTTTATAATATTTTAGATCTTTTAAACGTTTTGTTTAGACAATTATTTTACATACTCTATTTATATATTCATATACATATACATATGTTAAATGGAAATATTTTTAGACATGTCTTCTTTACATAAGAGTTTAGAATAATTCTAGCTGATTTCACATTTTCATACAAATGTGAAATTCAAATATTTTTAGACATGTTTTAGTTACAAAATAATTTAGAAAAATTTAGGTGACTTCACATCTATATATATATATATATATATATATATATAGATAATATTTTTAGGTATTTTTGTATTATAAACATATACTTTTTAAGTTCTTTTATACAATATATTTTATACTGCTTACAATAAACTGGTAAAATATCTCACATGTTAAACCACATACCTTTGATTTATAATTATCATTTCATATCACATGTTAAACCACACATCTCGACGATTATCCATCAACCTGCTGTCCACCGCTCGTCGTCGTCGATCGTTGCTTTAATGGCTTCATCCGTCTTCAAGCCTGTCTTCTCCCGCTGCGCCACCCCCCGAGTTCTAACAGCCGCGCCGACCATCGTCTCCAGAATTGTACCGTCGGTGTTGGCTCCATCGTGTATCTTTAAATGTTCGAACTCCAGCGGGCATGGCTGTAAGTGTTTGATCTTCCGATGAAAATGAATTTGTAGGTCTCTTCTATGATTTCAGATAAGAGAAAAAACGTGCATCTAATGTGATCGATCGCATAAAGCATCACGACAAAAATCTTGTCAGCATGTAATGACTATATTGTCCCCAAAAAGCATTCCAAATCAAGGGAATATTTGTCCGCACAGTTAGGAAAAAAAAGGCATGAAACGACGTCGTTTCACTGCCACAGAGCACACAATACGCATAAGGAAAAGGAGGGGCACTTAAGACATTTCACAAAGGAATGTCAATCTCTTTTTGTCTCAAAGTGGTTTGTATATATAATAATAAGAGAGGAATAATAGAAAGATGTGTGTAAAATGTTGCTAATACGGCAATATTTGAGTCTACATATTATAGCCCACGAATATTATCCATCAAAGATATCCAACGAATCATTAAATTTGAAAATTCATTTCCAGAGTGATACAGAATCTTAATAATATAACCCGAAAAAATAAAATATAATAAAAAGATGTGCCGGAACATTCCCCGAAGAAATAAAAAGAAAAAATTGCCAAAGCAATTTGAGAGACAAATGAATATAATCATCATTCAAGAAATGGAAAAGCATTTTTTTACGTAATTTAAGTTGAAAAAAGCGACCTAGTGTAGATATTATATTAATATGTATTAGATAGGTATATAATTAAAAATTGAAAAATCAATCGTATGATATGATTGTTATGCGTACAAATTCCTATTTACGGTGACAATAAAAATAGATTAATATTTGAAATATTTTGTACTCAATTTTGCAGAAGTGACATCGTAATTCTCGGTTGCATCTCAACAGTTATTTTATATATACTATGTAAATTTTCTCTCAAAAAAATATAATTTTTCTCTCAAAAAATTTAATTCTTCTCTCAAGAAATTTAGCGTGAGATAATATCTTTATTTAAGTTTAAAATATTTTAGATCTTTTAAAAGTTTTGTTTAGACAATTTTATTATATATTCTATCTATATATTCATATGCATATACAAATGTTAAATGTAAATATTTTTAGGCATGTCTTATTTACATAAGAGTTTAGAATAATTCTTGGTGATTTCACATTTTCATACAAAAGTGAAATTACAATATTTTTAGACATGTTTTAGTTACAAAATTGTTTAGAAAAATTTTAGGTGACTTCACATCTTTAAATAATAATATAAGAAATTTTAGATTATTTTTCATATGTTATATATATGTATATATATATATATATATATATAATATTTTAGGTGTTTTTTTATTTTAAACATACATTTTTTAAGATTTTTTATATAGGGTATTATATATTGCTTACCATAAACTATTGCTTACAATAAACTGGTAAATTATATTACATGTTAAACCACATATCCTTAATTTATAATTATCATTTAATATCACATGTTAAACCACATATCTCGACGATGATCCATCAGCCTGTTATCATGCTGCTCGACGTCGTCGATCGTTGCTTGAATGGCCTCATCCGTCTTCAAGCCTGATTTCTCCTGTCGCGACGCCACTCGGGTTCTAACCGCTGTGCCTACCATCGTCTCTGAAAATGTACCATCAGTGTTGGCTTCATCGTGTATCTTTAAATGTTCGAACTCCTGCAGCCATGGCTGTAAGTGTTTGATCTGCCGATGAATATGAATTTGTAGGTCGCTTCTATGATTTTAGAGAAGAGAAAAAAGGCATGAAACGACATCGTTTCACTGCCACACACCACACAATACAAACAAGCAAAAGGAGGGGAACTTATTTGAAAACTCATTTCTAAAGTGCTGCGGAATCTTAATAACATAGCCCAAAAAAATAAAATATAATAAAAAACGTGCTAAAACATTGTCCGAAGAAATAAAAAGAATAAAAAAAGTGCCAAAGCAATTTGAGAGAAAAACGAATATAATAATCCTTTAAGAAATGGAAAAGAATTTTTTTACGTAATTTAAGTTGAAAAATACGACCTAGTTTAGATATTATATTAATATGTATTAGAAAGTTATATAAACAAATTGAAAAATCAATCGTATGATATGATTGTTAAGCGTACAAATTCCTATTTACAGTGACAATAAAAGAAGATTAATTTTTGAAATCTTTCGTACTCAATTTTGCGGAAGTGACATCGTAATTCTCGGTAGTATCTCAATAGTTATTTTATATATACTATGTAAGTTTTTTCTCAAAAAAATTAATTTTCCTCTCAAAAAAATTTAATCCTTCTCTCAAGAAATTTAGCGTGAGATAATATCTTTATTTCTGTTTATAATGTTTTAGATCTTTTAAACGTTTTGTTTACACAACTATTTTACGTACTCTATCTATATATTCATATACATATACAGATGTTAAATGTAAATATTTTTAGATATGTCTTTAGAATAATTCTAGGTGATTTCACATTTTCATACAAATGTGAAATAATGTTTTTAGACATGTTTTCGTTACAAAATAGTTTAGAAAAATTTTAGGTGACTTCACATTTTTAGGTGTTTTTGTAATTTTATCATTTAATATCACATGTTAAACCGCATATCTCGACAATGATCCATCAGTCTGCTGTCGCGCCGCTCGACGTCGTCGATTGTTGCTTGAATGGCCTCAGCCGTCTTCAAGCCTTCCTTCTCCCGCCGCGCTGCCACTCGGATTCTAACCGCCGCGCCTACCATTGTCTCCAGAATTGTACCCTCGGCGTTGGCTTCATTGTGTATCTTTAAATGTTCGAACTCTTGCGGCCATTGCTGTAAGTGTTTGATCTGCCGATGAAAATGAGTTTGTAGGTCGCTCCTATGATTTCAGAGAAGGGGAAAAAACGTGCATCTGATGTGATCTATTGCGTAAAGCAGCACACCTAAAATCTTGTCGCGTGTAATGACTATATTGTCCCCAAAAAGCATTCCAAATCAAGGGCATTTTTGTCTGCACAATTACAAAAAAAAAGGCATGAAACGATGTCGTTTCACTGACACACAGACCACACAATACAAACAAGCAAAAGGAGGAGCACTTAAGACATTTCACAAAGGACAGGTGTCAATCTCTTGGTGTCTCAAATCGGTTTATATATATAAGAGAGAGATAATAGAGAGATGTGTGTAAAATGTTGCTAATATTGTAATATCTTAGTCTATATATTATAGCACATAATTTTATCCATCAAAGTTATCCAACGAATCCTTAAATTTAAAAACTCATCTCTAAAATGATACGGAATCTTAATAACGTAGCCCGAAAAAATAAAATATAATAAAAAAGTGCCAAAACATTGCCCAAAGAAATAAAAAGAATATAAAAGAATTGCCAAAGCAATTTGAGAGACAAATGAATATAATTATCATTTAAGAAATGCAAAAGTAATTTTTTACGTAATTTATGTTGAAAAAAGCGACGTTGTTTAGATATTATATTAATATGTATTAGATAGTTATATAATTACAAAAATCAATCGTATGATGTGATTTTTAAGCGTACAAATTCCTATTTACAGTAACAATAAAAAAGACTAATTTTTGAAATCTTTTGTACTCAATCTCGCGGAAGTGATATCGTAATTCCTCGTAGCATCTCAATAGTTATGTATATATAAATTTTCTCTCTAAAAAAATTAATTTTTCTCTCAAAAATTTTAATTCTTATCTCAAGAAATTTAGCGTGAGATAATATCTTTAATTAACTTTATAATATTTTATTCTTTTAAACATTTCGTTTAGACAATTTTTTTACATATTCTATCTATATATTCATATACATATACAGATGTTAAATGTAAATATTTTTAGACATGTCTTATTTACATAAGATTTTAGAATAATTCTAGGTAATTTACATTTTCATACAAATGTGAAATTCAAATGTTTTTAGACATGTTTTATTTACAAAATAATTCAGAAAAATTTTAGGTGACTTCACATCTTTAAATAATTATATAAAAAATTTTAGACATATATTTTTTAACTTGTTTTATACAAAATATATTACACTGTTTATAATAAACTGGTAAATTATATCACATTTTAAACCACATATCTTTAATTCATAATTACCATTTAATATTATTTACCCGTATATCATACGAGCTACACGCACTACGAACTAGTTAGTGTGGTTAGGTACTAATATGGAGCTATTTTCAAAGTGCTGCCCAAGTCACTCTATCAGAAAAATAGTTGTTGGTATCAGAAAAAGAGCCCTCTTCCCCGACGGACTAGCAACTCCACATCCACCTCGCCACCAACACCGAAAGAGACCACCCGCACAATAGAAGACTGGGGCAAAGCACCGAACCTGAAACTGCAGAAGGCCTAACAAGATCCGATACTCCAACCCAGTAAGCCTCTCCACGGCAATCAACCCTCCCACCAGCTAGCCCTACCTCATCCCGCCTGACCAGCCGGCAGCCAGAGGTTGGCAACCCACCAGAGCCAGACGTCCCAACACCACCAGAGCAGCCCAACACTCAACCCCAGGAGCGCCAGGAAAACAAGTGGGAGCAGAGCACCAACCAGCCCCAAGCTCTGAACACCTTCCCAACCACCGGCAGCCCAGGACGACCAACGACCGGAGTTGCATCCCCTACCACTGGCACCAATCGACCACCCCACCACAGGAGATTAAGAGAACAGGGGAAAAAAGAGTGCCAAACCTCGGATCCGACCTCCAAAAGGCGGAGATTGTAGCAAAACGACCGGCTACACCGTCGAATGCTGGAGCCACCGCGAACACGACGATCCTGCTCGGAGACGAAGACGTGGCCCGATGAGACTCCAACTGGCCCGCTGAGAAGCCCACCACTCAACGGGAAGCTGGACGCTCTGGCCTAGCTGCGGCAGCCGCACGACGGCGAGGAGCACCCCGCCAAGGAGGAGGCCGACGGGAAATTAGCTAGAGTTATTGTTTTAAAAATTGGGGGAAAACGGGATAGAGAGAAAAAGTTTATTTCTAGGGAAAAAGTCGTACTTTCAATTTATTTTGTCCAGTCTAGAGACTTACTAGTACAAGTAAGGTAAACTTTGTAGTGCGCTAATAATCTCAATACTATATGTTGAAATATCAAAGGATAAGGCTACAGTCTCGTTACGGAACCATTTCGTTGGGATTTCTAACCATTAGATGCACATGTAGATTAGATGCACATGTGCATCTAACGGTTACAAATCCCAACGAATGGTTCCGTAACGAGACTGTAGCATTTTCCATGTATCAAAATATCTTCCAAATTGTTAGGTGGATTAAAAGTAATTCATCTTTCTCATGGGCTTTATTATGTAGAAAAGAAATAAGTACCATTACTGTTAAAAACCATTGTTTAATTTTAGAAGGGTTGTTAAATACTACTCTTGAATGGTATAAGTGTTGTGTATATCAATGGATGCCTACACAAGTGTCACATCGTCCCTCACAAAAATCTTGATTTTTTAAGATACTTTTATTAAAATAATATAAAAAAAAAATTGTTGATCCATAAAATGACAAACTAAGGTAGCTTGGGTAGGCTCTATTAAATACCGGAGCCTTAGATGACTTATTTCATCAACTAATATTGTAGAAGGCAAGTTATACTTTACACATACTAAGAATGGCTTGTTCTTCACAATGTTATCTCTCCTTGTTTCTCTTCCTCCTCGCTCTATTTTTCACTCTTTCTTCCTCCCACTCCATAACCCTTTCTCTCTCATACCCTACAAAGTCTACCGCAATCGACAGCGTATGGCAACAGCTACGTCAGACAGCTGTCGCCAGGTCAGGCAACATCGCCTCCACTACCCCTCTCTTTGCCAACAGTGACGGCATGTACACCTTCTCCCTCGCCTTCGGCACCCCGACACAATACCTTATGTTTGCTCTCGTCAGCGGCGGTGTCTTCACCTCGTTCCCTTGCGGGGCCAACTTCTTGTGCGTGAATTGCACCATCGACCCTAAAGATATTCTCATATTCAAGCCCGATCAGTCCAACACCTCTTCTCCCGTTTACTGCGACAACCCGTTACTGAGTAAGACCGTCTCCTTGGATCTTGTCCCCGTTTGCACCGAATGCATCTCGAATGACTCATGCTCCAATGCGCGGGCGGAGTACGCCGACGATGAAGGGTCGGTGACGATGTCAGGGTATATTCTATCCGAGTCCCTAACCCTACCCGAATTGAACCACCCGACACCCGATCTCCTTGTTGGGTGCGCTTCCGAGTCGGAGGGACCTCCGGAAGGTATAGGGATCGCCGGGTTCGGGCGTGTCCCTTCGTCACTCCCGTCCCAACTCAACCTCACGAAATTCTCCCACTGCTTTGTCTTGAACACATACGAAGACAACCGCAATGTAAGTGGTGCTTTGGTTCTCACCTGGGGAGAAGAAGAAGAAGAAGATAGCCGCTACACTCCGTTGATAAAGGTCACGAACGAGACGTGGGAAAACACGGGTTACTTGGTCAACATAGAGAAGATTATGGTTGGGGGAGTCAAGGTGGAGGTCCCGACGGAGTATCTGACCGTGAATGAGACTAGTGGAAACGGGGGAATGATGGTGGAGGCCGGCTACACGATCTCAGTCATGGTCGGACGCGTGTTCGCATCATTGGCTCGGGAGTTTGAGAAGCAAGTCGGGAAGAAGTACACAAGGGCTGTGGAGATGGAGAACGAGTCTTCGTTCTATCCGTGTTATTATGTTAAGGATTCGGCTATGAAAGGTTTGCCGGAATTGGGTTTCCATTTCGAAGGAGGGGCCGAGTTGGATATGCCGTTGGAGAATTACTTTGAGTATTTTAACGAATCGGTTATTTGCATGACCATATGGTCTTATGGTAATGAGACGACGACAGATGCGCTGGAGGGGCCTGCCATGGTGTTGGGTCAGAGGCAGATGCAGAATGTTTACGTGGATTACGATTTGGCCAACAATCGTCTTGGTTTTTTTCCGAAAAATTGCTCGCAAGGTTCTTATTAATTAAGAGACAAATCAGGCCATGGCCCTGGTCTCCTATACATCTCTACTTCAATATATTACTGTATGTGTGTGTACTTGTGTTGAGAATAAGGCTTAGTTGGTCATAGTTGTTGAGAATAATTGTTAGAGCAAATAGAGTACGGTGTGTCAAATTAAATGTTGTGTTATCTTATGTGAGTGAGTGTTAATTACTTGTTATCTAACTTAATATTCCGTTGAGATGATTTTCTTTTCAGTGTTTTTTAGACTAACTCATATATGTACATATATATTTTTATTTTTATTTTTTCCGTACTACTAACCTAGATCAAATATATATTTAGCCTAACAATAATATAAAATAAAATAAAATAAAATAATCAAAACTTATATCTGGATAAAATATTGTGTCGAAAAATGTGCGTATTTTATATATTTTATAGTGTACGTTTATACGCTTAATTTATTGTACGTTTATGTTTTTCGATTTATTTATTATTTGAATGGATCTCTGTTCTATTATTATTTTATACTTTATTTTCAACACATTGAAGAATTTAGTTTAGATCCGAAACGTTGGACGGAGTTCTTATTAGTCATTCTTGGACGCCCTGCTAATATAAAATAATGAGGCCCAAGATATGATGGTAGTAGACTATTAGAGCATCTCCAATGGTTGAAGGTCTATTTTGAGATGAACGGTGTGGAGAAAGGGAATAAAAATATTTTGTCTTTAATGGTTAATGTCAATTATGGAATAATTTGACACATGTAAGATAATAGGTTAGTGAGAAAAGAAATATAAAATAAATGATATAATATAAAATAAAAAATGTCTAGAAGTCTTTCTATATCTAGAAAGACTTTTACATTTTTGAAATGGCACATTAAATTTTTGGGACTAAGTGACAATGAAATAAAGCAATTCATGTATCATCGGAGATGCTCTTAGTCCTCTATCAAATGTCAAATTTAGTCCTCTATCAAATATCAAATAATGAGTCAATTCGCTGAGGTTTTTTGGTTCCCATTTTAGAAAATGTGTGACCTTTTTTTGAATGATTCTTTTAGCTTTTGCAGTAAAGGATTTTATTTTTCGTATTTGTGGCTTATATAAATTAATAATTAAATATTGATATTGTCTCTGCCATTGATGTAAAAAAAAAAACTCCAACACGCGTTAAGCGGGAGAAAAATAAAGGCAGGACACGTGTAGCAAGAAGAATACTAAAAAAAATGCGTGTCGCCACGAGCCTTCTCAAACTGGTTCATCCCGTTATAGCCCACTAATATTATCCATCAAAGATATTCGACTAATCCTTAAATTTGAAAACTCATTTCTAAAGTGATATGGAATCTTAATAGCATAGCCTGAAGAAATAAAAAATAATAATAAAAGTGTAAACACATAGCCCAAAGAAATAAAAAAATGCGCGAAAGCAATTTGAGAGACAGATAAACATAATCATCGTTTAGGAAATGCAAAAGCATTTTTTTACGTAATTTAAGTTGAAAAAAGTGACCTAGTTTAGATATTATATTAATATATATGTAATAGATAGTTATATTATTTCAAATTAAAAAATCATATAATTGTGAAGCGTGCAAATTTATATTCACCGTAACAACTCAAAAAAGACTAATCGCCCATATATATAATTACCAATTGCGCTGAGCCTAAGTGGCAGACTCATGTGCATCGTAAGGTTATTTGACATAAATTGATTATTCGTATTGACACATGTTCAGGTTTGATTTTGACTATTAGGCTTGGAAATTACAATAAACTATTTTAACTTTTCTTTTTTTTTAAGTTACCATATACTACTCTTAATTTTTTTATTTAATTCATATATTAATTATTATAAATATTTATTCCTTTTATTTTTAAAACTTTATAAATTTTTTATTTATATTTTATTTATATATGATCTATCAAAATAATCATATTTTAACGATCTTCGATTTGACATCCATATTGCATATATAAACTAAAAAATAATTTCATCTATATTTTTAAATAAAATCAATTTTATTATCAACTCAATTAAAAAACATCTTATAACAATATAAATTATTTGATAAAAATAATAAAAATATTTTCATTAATACACCATAAAATAATTATTTTATTTTTTTTTCATAAATTTTGGATCAAATTACATAAAATAAATATTAAAAAATATTATAAAATATTATTTCTCTTTTTAAGTAGAGTATATTAAAAATTGAATTTTACTATGTTATTTAAAATACTAAATATAAAATAATATCATAACTAAATATAATAAAATTAATTTTGTACTTCATAAAGTTAGAAAATAATACATTTCTACGTAAATTCTAAATTATTAAATATATAAATTTAAAATACTTAAAAAAATTAATAAAAGTGAGACACTGACTCTATAAATATGGATATAATCACAATAAACATATAATTGATTTTTTTAAAATTAATAAACGTGAGATACTGACTCTATAAATTGAATATAATCTCAATACAATTTGTTTTGTTTAAAAAAAATGAATCAACTATATGAAGTTGTAAATAATATCTATTTTATACATATATAATTCTACAAATATAATTAAAAACATCTTTTTCTGTAAATTTAGTGTAAAAATACGGGCACCATTTGAATTAATTATCACTTTGTTAGTTGTTTATTTTTGTTGCATATTCATCATACATAATTTCATAATAAAAATATAAATTATTATGATTTTTAATATACAAATATTAATATATTTAAGTACTCATGTAGTACATGAGTATTGTACTAGTTTTTTGAATAATACGCTTCACTCTGAATTGCAATGAAAAGTTTTGTTACCATAAATAGGAATGGGTACGCTTCACAATCATGCGCTTCACTCATCAGAAAGATAGCTTATATACGAAATATTTCATTGCAATTCAGAATTATGTAAAAAAAATTAATATATACATATTAATAAAAATAATAAATAAAGAAATAATAATAACGAAATTAAATTTAAATGACTTTTCTGTATTTATCTTGCATTTGAAAAGAAAACTAATAGTCTTGTCTTATAAATAATTTTGTTCAGACATTACATGATAAAAAAATGTCCAATCTAGAGACTTACTAGTACAAGTAATGTGAACTTTGAACTGCGCTAGTAATCTCATTACTATATGTTGAACTATCAAAATATCTTCCAAATTACTAAGTGGATTAAAAATAATTCATTTTTTTTTTTTTTTTGNTTATAATTCATTTTTCTCATGTGCTTTATTATGTGGAAAAGAAATAGATACCATTACAATTATATAGGGTTGTTATATACTATTCTTGAATGGTAAGTGTCACATCGTCCCTCACAAAAATCTTTATTTTTTAGGATACTTATATTAAAATAATATAAAAAAAAGTTGTTAGATCCATGTAATGACAAACTAGGTAGCTTGGGTAGGCTCTATTTTATTTTTTAGGATACTTATATTAAAATAATATAAAAAAAAGTTGTTAGATCCATGTAATGACAAACTAGGTAGCTTGGGTAGGCTCTATTAAATACCGGAGTCTTGGATGATTTATTTCGTCAACTAATATTGTAGAAGGCAAGTTATACTTTTTAGTTTAAAAAAAAACCATTTTCGAAAAAAATAAGTTATAATTTTTTTTATTTATAAATCGCATTTTGAAAATGCATTTTTAAGCCTTTTAAATTTATTTTTTGCAATATATAATATATAAAATTAATTTTATTAATAAACTGTATTTTAGAAATACAGTTTAAATAATATATAAAATGTATTTTACAATACATTTTATGTTAATTTAATTAACTTAATCACGTTATTAATTTTATTCAATGTAAAACGTATTCTCATAATACGTGCTTTTTAATTTTGTTCACTTCCTTTTTTTTTGTCCAGTTAATTTTTTCTATTTTTGTTTAAATAAATAAATCGTTGTTAAATAGTATTCTTGAATGGTAATTGGTAAGTGTCACATCGTCCCTCACAAAAATCTTGATCTTTTAGGATACTCTTATTAAAATAATATAAAAAAAAAAGTTGTTGATCCATGTAATGACAAACTAGGTAGCTTGGGTAGGCTCTATTAATTGTTCATCCATGTAAATACTGGAGCTTTGGATGATTTATTTGGTCAACTAAGATTGTAGAAGCAAGTTATACTTTACACATACATACTAATTAAGAATGACTTGTTCTTCACAGCGTTATCTCTCATTGTTTATCCTTCTCCTCCTCACTCTATTTTTCACTCTTTCTTCTTCCCACTCCATAACCCTACCCCTCTCCTCCCCTACAAAGTCCGCCCTAAACGACAGCCGATGGCAACAGCTTCGTCAGACAGCTGTCGCCAAGTCGGCCAACATCTCCTCCACTACCCCTCTCTTTGCCGGCCTTGACGGCCTGTACACCTTCACCCTCGCCATCGGCACCCCGACACAATCCCTTGAGTTGTCCCTATGCAGCGGCTGCGTCCTCGTCGCGTTCCCTTGCGGTTTCAACTTCTCGTGCGTGAATTGCGACATCGACTCGAAAGATATTCTCACATTCAAGCCCGATCAATCCAACACCTCGTCTCCAGTTTACTGCGACGACCCATTACTGAATAAGACCATCTCCTCGGATTTCATCCCCGTTTGCACCAAATGCATCTCCAACAACTCGTGCTGCGGTGCGCTGGCGGAGTATACCCACCCGCTGGAAGGCTCGTCGGGGTATATTCTATCCGAGTCCCTAACCCTACCCGAATTGAACCACCCGGAACCCAATCTCCTTTTCGGGTGCGCTGCCGAGTCAGAATGGTCGCAAGGTATAGGAATCGCCGGGTTCGGGCGTGCCCCTTCATCCCTCCCGTCCCAACTCAATCTCACGAAATTCTCCCACTGCTTTGTCTCAAGGCCGTTATACGAAGGTAACCGCAATGTAAGCGGTGCTTTGGTTCTCACCTGGGGGGAAGAAGAAGCAGAAGAAGACGAAGATGGCAACGGAAATCGCTACACTCCGTTGATAAAGATCACGAACGGAACTTGGCGACCCTCGAAATACTTTCTCAACGTAGAGAAGATTATGGTCGGCGGAGTCAAGGTCGAGGTCCCGACGGAGGATCTGACCACAACTGAGTCTGGAAACGGGGGATTGAAGGTGGAGCCCGCCATAGAGGCCACGGTCATGGACAAAAGCGTGTTCGAACCATTGGCGAAGGAGTTAGAGAAACAAGTCGGGAACAAGTACAGCAGGGCTACGGATGCGGAGAACGATTCTATGTACCGACCGTGTTATCATACTGGTGATTCGGGTATGAATGGTATGCCAGGACTGTGTTTTCATTTCCAAGGGGGGGCGGAGTTGGTTGTGCCGGTTGAAAATTACTTTTGGAATTATAACAAATCGGTTATTTGCATAGCGATATGGTCGCAGGTGCTGGAGGGGTATGCCATCTTGTTGGGTAAGTTGATGATGCAGAATGTTTATGTGGATTACGATTTGACCAACAATCGTCTTGGTTTCTGGCCCAAAAATTGCTCGCAAGTTTCTAAGTAAGAGACAAATCAGGCCCGGGCCCTAGTCTCCTATACATCTCTACTTCAATATATTTCTCTATGTGTGTATTTACCTGTGTTGAGAATAAGGCTTAGTTGGTCATAGTTGTCGAGAATAATTGTTAGAGCAAATAGAGTACGGTGTGTCAAATTAAATGTTATGTTATCTTATGTGAGTGTTTGTTACTTGTTATCTAACTTAATATTCCGTTGAGATGATTTCTTTATATGTACATAAGTATTTTTATTTTTATTTTTTCGGTACTAACCTAGATCACATAGGTATATAGCCTAATAATAACATAATATAAAATAAAATAAAATAATCAAAACTCGTGTACGGATAAATTGTCGGGTCGAAAAATATGAGTATTTTATATATTTAATAGTATACTTTTATACGATTAATTTATTGCACGTCATTATTTTTCGACTGACTGGTGTTGACGGATTTGAGAGTAAATATTTTATTCAAGCGAACTAGACTGGTTATAAACCGGTTCTCGGTCCATCTGGTTAGATTGTGTCCAACCCGGTTTAATTTAAAAACAATGAATAAATCATGATTAATGTTATTTATATATTTAATTTATAATACAATTGTAATATTATTTTCCCGTGCATCACACAGGCCACGCACTAGTATATAAAAATAAAACATAAATAAAAAAGTTATAAAGTTTTAAAAATTAGAAGAATGCATATTTGTAATAAATAATATATGAATTAAATAAGAAGGGTAAGAATAGTATATGGTAACCCAAACATGTGCAATACGAAGCACAAACTTATGTCAAATAAACTTACCAATGATACGAGTGTACCACATAGATTCAACGCATTCGAGAATTATATAAATAGTAGATTATCCAAATACAGTTTTATTTCATCAAGTTGTTATTTATATTTGATTTGATATTTATAAATTTATAAGGATTAAGAAGTTATAAATAAAAAATAAATAAATCAAATACTATCAAATAGTACAAAATAAACGTTAATATTAAGTCAATTTTAATTATCAGAAATTCCAGGCCTGAATCGAACAAAACTAAAAGGCTAAAATAACCGAAATAAAGAAGGACCTAGAAGCCTCGGGAGAATTCTCTTTGGTCTTTGCCGAATCAACGCTCTTACGCTATCCTTTTTAGGGAAAAAAAAATCATCTAAAGTCGGTCTTCCATCTCTATATAAACCAAACAATCCCGAGGATTTAATTTATACGCATCTTAAGATCTGTTAATTAAGCTTTCCTGCAAATAATACTACAATTCTTAGCATTCGATTCGCGTTTCTATTTGCGCCGCTGTAAAGGTATGATCTCTTTTTCCTCCACCTTCGATTTCAAATTAAATGAATCCTTCTGTGTTGGATTATGTTGATGTATTCGATTTGGTTTAGGTAGTTTGAAGCTGTTCTCGTTTCAGATCTAGGTTTTGTGTTATCGGTTTTAGCTGTGATGAAAACTTATCAGAGGAAATTAATTTGATGATGTGAGATTGTATATGATGGTAGTCCCTTAACAGGGTTGAAATTTAGCGTAGGGAATTATTTGATGTTGTGAGATTGCATATGGTGGTGGTGGTCACCATGTAAATTTATGAATCAATTTGGGGTTTATTTGATTATGTAGATTTGTGGTTGATTTGTTGATTTATGAATCGATTTGAGGTTGATTTGAATATTGAGATCGTAGAAAAGATTGCTGAATTTGCTCATTTGTACATCAATGGCTAGTTGATGGTCACAAGTTCCTTTTTTTGGAGGATCGGTCGCGGGTAATTGTGGTTTAACAAAGAAAGAGGCAATCATAGGTTAAATATCTGCAGACTAGAGTTATATTTATATTTGTTAAAAGACTTTCTGGACACTAGAGTTTGTAGTTTTTGTTTCAATTCACTCATGATACCTTTGAGAAATTTTGGATGCCAAAGCATCTGTATCTTATTCACCTTGTTATACTTCTTTTATATTAGTGATAAAAAAAGATCAAATCTTGAGTTTGGTTTGCTAATCCCATTTCCTTTATGAACTCCAGATGCAGGTCTTTGTGAAGACTCTCACCGGGAAGACCATAACCCTTGAGGTCGAAAGCTCGGACACCATAGATAACGTCAAGGCCAAGATCCAAGACAAAGAAGGCATCCCTCCCGACCAGCAACGTCTCATCTTTGCCGGTAAGCAGCTTGAGGATGGCCGAACGCTTGCTGACTACAACATTCAGAAGGAGTCCACTCTCCACCTTGTCCTCCGTCTACGTGGTGGCATGCAGATTTTCGTCAAAACCCTCACCGGCAAAACCATAACCCTTGAAGTTGAGAGCTCAGACACAATCGATAATGTCAAAGCCAAGATTCAAGACAAGGAAGGCATTCCTCCCGACCAGCAAAGGTTGATCTTTGCCGGAAAACAGCTCGAAGATGGAAGGACTCTTGCCGACTACAATATTCAAAAAGAGTCGACTCTCCACCTTGTCCTCCGTTTACGTGGTGGCATGCAGATTTTCGTCAAAACCCTCACCGGCAAAACCATAACCCTTGAAGTCGAGAGCTCAGACACAATCGATAATGTCAAAGCCAAGATTCAAGACAAGGAAGGCATTCCTCCTGACCAGCAAAGGTTGATCTTTGCCGGAAAACAGCTCGAAGATGGAAGAACTCTTGCTGACTACAATATTCAAAAAGAGTCGACACTCCACCTTGTCCTCCGTTTACGTGGTGGCATGCAGATTTTTGTGAAGACTTTGACTGGGAAGACGATTACACTGGAAGTGGAGAGCTCGGACACGATTGATAACGTGAAGGCAAAGATTCAGGACAAGGAAGGAATACCGCCTGACCAGCAAAGGTTGATCTTTGCAGGGAAACAGCTGGAGGACGGGAGGACCCTTGCGGATTATAATATTCAGAAGGAGTCGACACTTCACCTCGTGCTTAGGCTGCGTGGGGGTGCTTGCTTTTAGTGGTTCTTTGATTGAAATTGGTTTGTTATGCTTTTAGCGGTTGGGGATATGAAAGCTTTGCTGTCTTTGATTGAATTTGGTTTGTTATGTTGCCTGCTGTTTATTGATGAAGACTAGAAATAATTAAATAAATGATGGCAATGAACATCTTTCTAAGTTGATTGTCTTGTTTCCGTTCTGCTTGAGAATATTTTTTTATTATTTTTTTCCTGGTTGATTGCGCTAACGTTGCTTGCTTTGTCAAAGTTCGAATACTTGCATAATCAACATCATCATCAGTAGCATCTGCTTGTCCTTCCACTTGAAAAGGGGTTCTACGCAGAATTTACTTTTAGACTTGGAAAAAGAATTTTTTTCTTTTAACAGGAATTTTATAAGCTAATCAAATAAATTATAAATTATTTTGTTTGTCTACCAAATATAACATAAAACAAATATAACATAAAACTAATTGTATTTTTATATGAAGTTACTCTGACCCAAACAGTTGTCACTATATAAAAATTGAAATTAATTATTCACTTGAAGAGAACACAATTTGGGATGCAATCATATGTGCCTCTATAGAAAAATTGAAATTTAATATTCACTCGAAGAGAACACAACTCGGCCTTGAAGAATCCGGATAGTATCTATATTGTAATGATTTCCACTGCGACCAGCTTTGCTTAGGCCTCGTTTACTTTGTGTGACGGGAGTGGACAATTTAATCCAACCAACTTTACACGTCAACATTTTCTCCAATCCCGTCAAGCATTTACTATGTGGGACTAAATGAGATGATAAAATTATAAATGACACATTTACCCTTGTACAAAGAGTAAAAAATGCAGACGGCCAAGGTCGGAAAAGATGGAGAGTGAGTAAGCCCCAAACTGCAAATGTTACTTCCGCAGCATAGTTATACTGATATAAGCTTATGACAGATGAAGAAAATGAGGAAAAAAAAAAAAGGTAAAACCATTTTTTATTTTACACTCAAAGGTGTAGGTTTGACCACCATTAAAATGGGGCTTCCAGCTTCAGCCACAAAAAGGTAAAAAAGAGAGAGAAATAAAGATGTAGGTCCAAGAAGCTTCGTGTTTTTTCGCTCGCCATTTACAGCTGCAAGAAGGTTTCTTTAGCTCCTCTTTTTCGTTTTCCTTGAAAACCCTCGAGGTATGGAAATTTTGAAGCATTTCTTCGGTGATAAACACTGCAAACTGCTGCAATTTTGTTCGGGTTTTTCGAATTGCGGCGGCTTTGAGGGGTGTGTTGAGTTTTGGTGTCCCTTGTCTAATTTTCCGGCAACAATTTAAAAAGATGCTCTGAATTTCGAATTCAATTTCTGTTCTAACCCTTCTTCCTGACTCTCTCTGCAAAAACTAGGGTGAGACTGTTTTCAGGACAAAATGGTAATTGTGAGATTGGGATTAAATTATCAGAGGGTGAGGCCGTGATCATTTAATCGGCCAATGGAGGATTTAAGTGTGGGACCCGCAGCCACATAATTGCCACATCACACCAATCCCATCCCAGTCCTTTAACGTAAACATAGGATATCTCAGGACAAATTTAGTTATCTTGTCCTATCTCGAGAAGTAAACGATTTGTATCGATTTGTGTATTGATGAGGCGGTTCAACTCGAATTCATGATCACCACATTTTCGAGGGTTGTCATGTGGTGAGTAAATGAATTGAGAAGACCTATAGTTGAGGGATATTTGAATTGAAAGGAGAGATTCATGCAACAACCAACACTGGATATATTCTTAATGATGAATAACAATGTATTGTTTGACTAATATCTACATATATCGTTGATTCATTTCACATTTTATAAAATTTGATGATTTTTCAATTACATTATATGATAAATTAATTTATTAATTCGACTCTAATTTTTTTAACTAGTACGCAACTCGTGTGATTCATGAGCTACATTTATTCATGGACTTTTATAAAATGAAGGTTATTCGACAATAAAAGAGTTAAATAAACAAACCAAAATTCGAGTTCGAGCTCGACTCGTTAAGGCCTCGAGCTCGAGCCGTAACAAGCTAATCTCGAGCTTTAGTAAGTTGAAGAATAAAAAACTATATAAAAATTCTATTTTCGATCCTTATCGAGCTCGGCTTGATCGAGCTTTAAATGAGCTCGAGCTCGACTCGTTAAGGCCTCGAACTCGAGCCGAGCTGAGTCAGACTCGTATAATTTACCAGCACTAATCCTCCATAACTCTACCTTCATCATCCCGTAAAAATAGAATCTAATTTCTTTTTCTTTGTGTTTAACCCGACGATGAAAGAATGTCAAAGTCCAATCTCAATAGGACTTCTGTATTAATAAGAATTTATCTTGAACCGTAACTTCATCTAATTCACTCCTCAGCTCCACATCCAACCTCACCAGCTTTGAAGAGTAATAGTGTTGTAAACAACGTTGTATTTCATCAAGCATAGTCAGCAACTCTTTCTTCCGCTTAAAGATATTAACAAATACATTAACGTTCCACTGCTTAACCTTTTTTGGTAAAATCTTGAACAGCCTCCATGAAAGGCTTCCCTACTGTCGCTTCTTCATTCATAAAATTTTCAAAGTCGTCATGAAGCAACCACGAAGCTAGAAATTGGAACTGTTTCTGTTGCATCCCCTTACCATTCAAGTCCTCAACATAAACTAATAGAGTACTTGTCCACCCATTGCTCATTGCTAACAAAACGGTCCATCTTCTCTTATAGATTAACCTGAAACCAAGTGAACTTGGTATCGTTAGTGGGAAGTTCCTCTAAATTGTTTTCAAACATCCATTCCGCCATCCCTAACCTAGCATGGTGATCCCAAAACAACCACGATTCATCCACTTAAAGGGCAATATAGTTCAACTCTAGCCATAGAAACCGGCGGCCCTGAACTTGAGGACATGCATAGACAAAAGTCATAAGAAACACATATTTGTCCATCCTTAGTCTAGCATGGACGAATTGTCGATGATAGCTTAGTATCGTAACCTCCACCTTTTCTCTCCATAGAACCCAGATTTTTCCTTTAAAATATTCAAACTCCACCCGAAATGATTGACAAAAACTACTTCACTGGATGTACTCGCCAGCTTCTTTGCCACTAATTTTAGCTCCAAAAAAGCCACAACATCGGGTCTATACCCATTAATAATAGTAGAGAAAGCTCGTTGAAAATTCTTCGAGTCAGCTCCTTGAACATTCTATGTCAATATAATCATTAATAAAACATTGGAGTGCAAGAGTGACCACCGTAAAAAAAAAAAAAGAAAGGGACTGAAGCACTCCCTTCTTACTCCTCTTCCATCTCACACGAAGAGTCCCTATCAACATGGCCTTTCAATCTAGACAACGAAAGATCCTTCTGATTACTGGTTAGTGAACCATCCATCAACGTATTCGCACTTTGGTTTTAAAAAAAACCTTCAGGCCCCAAGACATTATGTGTACATTACATTAAAGGTGTACTTGGTTGGATCTTATAGGTGTGATATCATGCAATTTCCGAAGGGCATGCTTGTTTATAAATTATTTCACTCACCTTTAATTCATACTCAAAATCTAACTTAACTTTAACTCAACTCCACTATCTTTAATATTATTCATATAATTAAATAATACAAACCAATTATTCTTACACATCACATCAACATTAATTCACTATTCATCCACTCACATAATTTTAACTACCTATCATTTCAAATTATTTCCAATCATTTATCTCCTACTTTTACATCAAATCAATTTTAATCATTTTGTTTTAAATATTATTTTAATACATTCTTAAAATTCCACTAATAATTAACCATATCACTTTTTTCAAAATTAACTATGGTTAACCAAAATAACTCATTTTGGACGAATTATTTTGTAAACAAGCAAGCACTAATATTTCCTATACATTATAATGTTTGGTTCAAATATGTTAAGCCCTTGAAATAGACTAAAGCCCGGTTTTTTTATCACAATTGATATAGCACCCGGAATAGCTCGGCGGACCGGTCTGAGTGGGTAACTCAGATTAGGCCGGTCTAAAGGAGCTCTAGCTCGATGACAGAAGCCGACCCAGTTGAGGAGCTCTTACATACAACTCAAGGTACTGGTCAACTGATAAATGACCTAGAGCCACCGACCTCAAAAAGCTTGGGTATACGAGAGGATCTAGTAGAGAGAGGTCCCAGGACGAGAGGTCGAGGGGACGATCTCGGAAAGGTTCGCAGCAGTAAGGTCGAGAGGTCGTGGTTACGACTTAGGGACCTAATGTTAGTGCGGTAAAGGTGGAAAGAATCCTATATGATGGAAATTATATATTGCTAAAGAGAATTTCCTAGATAGAGACGTGGTAAACTATAAAAATGGATTTGGTTGGATCTCTTTCCCAGTACGGATTCTCTTGGGCACTAAATCACATGCACTATATAAGGGTAACCAGCTTCTATGTTATTATCTATCGTGTATTCACATATTTAGTGCATATATTACTGGTTTATTCGCATGAGCAAGTACTGACTTGAGGGACAATGTTGTTATTGCTCACAGATTGATGTATGATTTGATTGTTTTTTAGGCCATCTGTCGTGATGGTGCTCCTGCTTGTATTGAGGCTCATTAGCCTTCCGAACTTGCTACCTTGTATATTTTTTCTTGGTGAAATGAAAACATTTACCGAAAAAAAAAAAAAGTATTAACTTGAACGTGGGAGTGTCTGTGTCGGGACCCCCTCCCGCACATTGTAGGTAACCGGAGCACGAGGCAGGAGGATTTCATGGATTTGTCGGTTCAGTTCGGTCCGTGACAATACGGCACATCAACAACTTTTCACCATACTATATCCCACCTTCTACATGGGATGTGTAATACATTATATTTTTTCTTCAAAGTTTCCATACATACCCTATTTTTTTTATTTCAATTAGACTGGAGTAGATATGATGAAAGCTGATTTGTGTTGTTATTTCGTCATCTCTCTGGAATGATAGGGTTTCGGTGGTGAAATGATTTCTTAATGACGAGATCTGTGGGGAGAGAATCGGAGGGAGAAGGGAGATGAGATGCCCATGAAACGATATAGTGGAGGTCGCGGTGGTGGAGGCGATGGCGTTGAGGAGAGAAGGATATGCGATTGATGACAGCGGTGACGGGGGATATTGTGTGAATAGGATTGTGGATGAAAATCGAGAGGAATGAAAATGTTTTCATACCTGAGATGGTGGTTGTGGTGGTGGCGGCGGTGGTGGGGAGCAAAAGTTTTTCTCTGTGTGTGACATTTTTTGCCAATTTCAAGCGGCGTAGAATACTTTTGTTAGCTTTTTCCAATTTTGACTTTTGGGTCTAATATAAATATGTTGTAATTAGCATAAAAAATCGCTTCATTTGGGGGCTCTTTTTTGGTATAATTGAGAATTGTAGAGAGGTTAAGGAAATGAACACGACATCTATTTTCTGAGGGTAACATTTATAAATTTAATTTAATATAGAGGGCAAAAATGAAATGTTGCATTTTAGTTATTGTTATCAACCTTGAAACAAATATGTTAATGGGCCTTATTGTATAAAATGCATAAAGTGAATAGGTCCAACGGAAATTAATCAAGCTCGATCCATTATTGCAACCAAACACACCCTAAGAAGGTAAACATGTAAGTCTNTATGAAATTTGGCCAAGTTGATAATATTATACCTACCTAAACATTTATATTAAATTATTATATATGATAAATATAGAATAATATATATACAAATTCCAGTGTTTTTCAACCCGGACCGACCCGGCTGGTCGACCCGGGACCCAGTCGACTCGGAGCTAGAACAGGTCCGGGTGGGCTATTCGGACCGGGAAACAACGGACCCGGTCAAACCCGGTCAACCCGGTATACCCGGGGCATTGATCCGGCTGGGTCAACCCGGTTGACCCGGTCCTATATATTTTTTTTATTATTTTTTTATTTTTTAATATATTTTTTGTTTTTAAAAAATAAAACTATTTATATATATTTATATGGTAAATATTTATCATGAAATACATATTATTAGCACTTTAATGTGCAAATTTTATATACAAAATATTTAATTTTGTTATTTTTATGTATATTTATAAGACAAAATACTCTATATATAATTTAAAAAAATTTAAAATTAATTATCTGGTTCAGTAATTGACCCGGCGATTGAACCGGTGACCCGGTGACCTGCCCGGATCAATTCCCGAGCCGGATTTAAAAACTATGACAAATTCATGTCAGACTCGTACAACCCACGGTAAATGTACTAATTAATTATTTTTTAACTGATATTTCTTATTTGTTTGACAAATGGCCTCAAATACATAAGGTTGGACATAGCTTAAAATTAATATTTTGTTGCGAATTTTGCTGCGGACTGCTTGGCGTCTTTAGCTCATTCATGTCCGAATAGCTGCCAGAGATTTATTGACCCACCACTAGAAGTGCAACCGTGGTTATTACATGACGTCGTTGGCGTCGCTCATCCACGGAATACCACTATCTAGAGGTCCTTAGGCTTCGGCCTCCGTTCTTTGTTCCAAAAAAAAAAAAAAAAAAAAAAAAAAAATAATATTTTAGTCGGAACAGAACCTTCGTAAATCTTTACACGTTAGATCTATAGAGCATGTTTGGATACAAAATTTTTCAAAAAAATCCAAACATTTTTAACTCAACCACTTTTTTTAACTCAACTTTAACTCAACCTCACTATCATTAATATTATCAATATAATTAAATAATATCAATCAATCATTCTTACACACTACCTTACCTTAATTCACTATTCATCCACTCACATAATTTTAACTAACCATCACTTCAAATTTTCTCTCACCTACTTTACATCAAATCAACTTTAATCATTTTATTTTAAATATTATTTAATATACCCACTAACAACTAACCATACCAACTTTTTCAAAATTAACCAAACCAAACAAAAAAATCCAAACAAAACCAAAATTTTTTATATCCAATCATCCTCT
>BKCP01006183.1:2105340-2149789 GCA_008636005.1 Striga asiatica
ATATATATTATCACTGAAAAAATAAATTTTATAATAATAATAATAATAATTATAATAATAATTGGGGTATCTACCCGTGCTGCACATACCTGTTAACACTTAACAGGTACATATATAATTTTGATTTTTGGTGTGTGGCTGTCTCAATAACTAGATATAGTTAAATTCCAAAAGTAGACGTGGCCATGGTCGGGTCGGAATCGGCCTGGATACAGCCCGTATGTACAGGTCATTGAATCAGTCCCGTCCTACAAACGGGCCGGTACCAAACCGCCGGTTCGGGCCCGTGTTTTGGAGCCCGGAGACCAACCGGGACCTGGCACGCCAAATGGCCACCTCTATAAAAAAGCATTTTTTCAGGATTGACCAAACTGCCATTAGTTAAGGCACTTTCTGAAAATGGAAAAATATGCATTGAATATTTTATTAACTTATTATTTTTTATTAGAAAATACCATAAAATATAAAAATAGTTATAAAAATAATTATATAATTAAGTATATTAATACTATTATTTGCTTAATAATATTTATAATAGTCTGTCATTGTACTTATTTAATAATTTAAAATTCAAAATATTATTTACATCGATAAATGTAATAATATCATTATTTTAGTATTTATATTTCTAGTAATATGTGAAAATATATATTTAATTTATTTTGTTATTATATGATTTTTTTTCGGAACAATAGAGGTATTATATATTAAAGCGCACAAATGTGTAAAAGTACAGCCATCAGCTGAATACAAACAGCCAACTGCAAAAACAGAGAGGACAGGTCAAAAGACCGCCTAGAACCGACCCCAAACATTAAAAATGTTATATTAAGAATAAATTGGTAATAAATATTTTATATATATGTCAAGTGTTGAAATAGTATACACAATAATGCATTTAGAATATTTTTCTTACATTGTAATTAAATTATATATGTTGTTGTGATTGAATATCTACGTAATTTCAATAATAAATAAGGATTATATGTAGACACATGCAAGAGTGGAAAACCTCATTTTTGTGTGAAAGGTATATTAGTAATAGTCATGCAAGATTTCATTAAAGATATGAAATTGACCCGCCCTATATATGAAATTTAACGAAATAAATAAATAAATAAAAGAGATTGAGATAACAATACCACAGAGCCCGTCATGTACTTTATAAGGTACTGAATGAAATGTGCTAAATATTTCATTTGATTGTTTTCAATTTTTGTAAGTTAAAAAAATATAATGTCACTCGTCATAATAAAAGCCGTAAATTTTAAAACAATATTATTGATAAAATCTATAAATAAATTTTGAGAAATATTTTAAAAGTCACAAATGAAAAGAAGGAGGAATCCTTAACATTCAAAGAAAAAAAATAAACAGTGAATACTCCAAACTTTCATTTACTTAAATATGTATATATATAACTTAAGTATAGTGGAGTACATAATACATAGTTATAATTATATAGATTTTTAATGGAAAGTATTGAGTTTTATTTTATGTTTTAAGAAAACTAAATAACAAATATAAATTGAAACTCGTATGAAATAAGTTGACTTCAATTAACTCTTTTATTGGCTATTACTAACATAATTGTATTGTGCAATCTAGAATAACATTTTGTACATTCAAGCAAGAAAAGAAAAAAAAAAATTAAAGTAATAAGAGAATATGTAAAAAAAATATTTATTTTACTACTAATAATAAATAATTAATTTTTTCATGAAATTTATAAGGTGGAGAAAATGTTAAAAGCCTGTAAAGAATAAAAATTGAGATATAAGATTAGTTTTATATTTATTATTTTATTATATAATATATATATATATATATATGTTAAGAAATATATTATGTGAGGCTGTGCGGTAACATGGGTCCTTGGACGGTCGTCTGGCCCGCCTTAATCCAGCGCTAACCCTGCAATACCAGACAATCAAAATTTCACATAAGTCGACAAAAATATATGTAATTTCAACGATAAAAAAATTGTGTATGTTTTGATTCAACGATAAAAAAAAAAATAATTAGTAAATGTGGAGAGATCAAAGTTTCGGAGAATACACTAATTCAAACAAAAAATAATGTGCATGTTTGGTAGAAAAAAGGTACTATTAAAAACACAGAAAAAAATCTTTCTCACCCCACTATAAAAATGTACTAGTATTCGACCTGTGCATTTGTACAGATATAAATAAATTATTGTGAGTCTGTATGCATATAATGATTAATTATTTTTCTTTCACTTTTTTGCAGACCAAATTTACAATTAAAAGAGTTGGGATATTTTTTTTTAAATTGCGTTTATCTGACTGGATGTAATGTATATTTTGGTACGTTTTTTATTTGTGAATTATTTATTATTTATTTAGAAATTTCAAATATATTTTTTATTTTAAAAAAAAATAAATATAACAACAATAATAACTTCTAATCACATTATACGGTCAACACATTATATGGTCAACTGTTATTAATAAAAAATTTAAAATAATTTTTGTAATTTTGAAGTGATGAGTATTAATTATTTAATGATTAAATGAAAGATTAAATACATCAAAATGTAACGGTTTTTGAAGGAAAAATTGTAAAATTGCCACATAGGTAAAATTAAATAGGTTTTATTAAATGTTTTGAGCTAGTAATTATATATATATAGATTAGGTTTCCTTCGTTGACTACTGATACTTTAATTTTTTCACTTAAAGAAATACAAATGAACTGCATAATTATCGCATATTAATTGTATAATGTCCTACATACATAGCACATTCTTCACACTTTAACATTTCTATCCTATAAGGTGCAAGTGTTGAGGCAATGGACCAAAAATCTGTCACATATCAAACGTGCAAGTACCGCATATTAATCACACAATGACTTCACGGCTTTTGAAGTGAAAATATTAAGGGCTCACTTGTTTATCAAATAATTCGTTCGAAATGAGTTATTTTAGTTAACTATAGTTAATTTTATAAAATATGGTATGGTTAGTTGTTAGTGGAATTTTAAGAATGTATTAAGATAATATTGAAAATAAAATAATTAAAATTGATTTGATATAAAAGAGAAGATAGATGATTGAAAATGATAGATAGTTAAAATTATATGAGTGGGTTAGTCGTGAATTAAAGTTGATGTGATTTGTAAGAATGATTAGTTTGTTATTTAACTATATGAATAATATTAAAGATAGTGGAGTTGAGTTAAAATTGAATTAAAATTAAAATATGAAATAAATGTGAGTAAACAATCAAACCGCTTACAAATGAAAGTTGATGTCAGTATATGTTTTTCGGTTTTGCTATGAAGTCAATAGTTGGCTCCACAATGGAGCCAACCTTCTATATACAACAAGTAAATCTACCATATTTTTTGATTACTTAAATAACACTAATATAATTTTGTTAATATGATAAGTTTATTTGTTGTATATAAAAAGTTGACTCCACTATAGAGCCAACTGTTGGCTTCATAGCAAAATCGTATTTTTATAATAGAATGAAAAAAATTATTTTAAAAAACAGTTATAGTCGTACATGCACATAAATAGTGTAGAGGTGTGGTTATATATTTATTTACTTTTGACGCTTGGGATTGAATGTGATGTGATGTAAGGCTGCTTATGTGTATTAATAGGTCATGATGTAAAATTGGGTTGCTCCTTTTAGTTTTATTTGATCTGTCAATCAAAACTCAAACGTCAATTCTGTACTTTGGATAATCGATCGATTGCACTCATGAACTCTCTGCAGGGATCATAACTGCACTCTGCTCAATTTTTTTTTTTTAATTTTTTCTTTAATATAAGATATGTAACATCATTGGAATTTTTATGGCAGTCATATATATTTTGATTTTGGTATCTATATATATATAATAAGAATTAATATTTTTAAAAAATAGTAAGCGAAAAAATAGGAAATATTAATTGCATTCCATTTTTGGTATGTTTTTATAATTTTTTTCATAAAAAATCAAGTAGCATTTAATGCTAGCACAAATCATGGGATTTGTTATATAGATGCATATTTGAATTTCAAACTTCAAACAAAACATGTCTAAATGTATTTTGAATTTTTTAGGGAAAAAATTTAACAAACACGTTAAAGATGTCATACAATACATATATTTATATATATTATCTTAACATATAGGTTAATTAGTTTCATATTTAAACAATATATATTTAAACAATATATAAACAAATATAATAATTTATCGTACAACACAGACAAATATATAAACAATATATTTATATACAAATATAATAAAAAAATATAATAAACAATACAAATAAATATACAAACAATATATAAACAAATATAAGAACTTGTCACGTGTATATTTTATACAATACATATATTTGTATATATTATCTTAACATATAAGTTAATTAGTTTCATATGTAAACAATATATATTTTAGGAACTTAAAGATTCATAACATTACTGACGTCATGTATATTTATAATATATTGTCACGTACATTTTACTACAATTGGTAACTTTTTTAAAATTATTTGAATAACTGGATGTTGATTTGTAATTTTAATTTCAAATTCATTCAAACATTTAAAGGAAAATATCATAAGAAGATTTGTTTGATACATTTCATTTTATCTCAACTTACATATAATCACGTTCCTACCTAACATTAAATTTGCTTATATCTTTTTAAATTAATTACATCACTAAATAATATTAATATACATTACATATTTATCATTATATAACAAATATATTACTTCTACAAGGGTTATAAATAATAATGACATTATATGATAATAGATTTTGTGATAGATTAATAATTGAGTATTATGATGAACCAAAATATGTAAAATTATTATTATTTTGTATTAAAAAATGAATATATATGTTAAAATATTATTTATAATAATATATTGGTTCATCATGCTATTACAATAAATTTTATAATAAAATAATATGAGTATTATACGAGGAACAAGATTACGTAAAATTGTTATTTTTCTTATATCAAGGAATAAATATATATAATAAAATTAAATTTATATTATTATAAATATGTGAGCGAGAAAATATATTAATTAATTTACAGTCTAGCGCTACCACTACCAGGCTCAGGTTTAATGTCTCGACAAAAAAGATGACGTTGATAAAAGAGGTAAAAAAATAGATAATCAAACTCTATTATTTTTTTAGGCCTTAACTAACAAGCCCTATTGTCCACTCATTTAATATCTCCCGTGAATCACACGAGCTACTTAACAGACAAACTCTGTGGAAATAACTCATTTAATATTTATGTCTCGTGCATCGCACAGGCTACGTACTAGTTGAGTCACAAACAATTTCAATTTTATCGATTTTGGTTGTTGAGGTGGAAAATATAAGATTTTAAAAGATAATTGTCTCGTTCAATAAAGTACAAGATTATTTTCACAAATAGTGTAATAAATTTGAGAGTTTAAATGAATACCAATAAGAAAATACTGATCTATGAGATTGAAAGTTAAAAAAATGTGAGTGAAAGAATAGTATTTTTCTAAAATAAATATATAATAATAATTACTTAGTGATTTTAATTGTTGGTGGAATTTATAAAGAAAATGGAAGATGAAATTAATAATATTATAAGTGGATTTTTTTTAGTTCAATGAGATAAATTAGGTTAAAAAATAAAATAAAACAACGTCTGTATCCAATCATTATTAACGCATTTTAAATGATGTTCTATCCTTAATCAAATTTACATTAATACGGAAAGTTATATCACTATTTTCATAAACTTATTATCAATTATATATTATTATTTTGATATTTTATCATTTTTTCTAAATAGTTAGAGAGGGTGTGTTTGTAAAAGAATTTACTCAAACCAAATTAATTTATACTCAAAATCTAATTCAACTATAATTCAACCACACTATCTTCAATATTATCAATATAATTAAATAATAACAATCAATCATTTTTACACATCATATCAACTTTTATTCACTATTCATCCACTCACATAATTTTAACTAACCATCACTTCATATCTTCTTTCTCTTACTTTTACATCAAATCAACTTTAATTATTTTATTTTAAATATTATTTTAATATACTCTCAAAATCCTACTAACAACTAATTATACTATTTTTTATAAATTAACCATAATTAACTACAAAAAATTATTTGAGTTAATTTGATTGAATTTATCTTTTTACGAACACACCTAAATGAGTAGATATGAATAATCTAAAATATATGCCTTTTACGTGCGCATTTTAAAGAGAAGTTTGATTAACCAAGCTTTTATCACCACACAAATACACAATCATATATGCATATGTAGGTGTATGTCATGGTGACGTAAGGACCTCATAAATTTCCCTTCAATGTAACAAAAAATGAACCATCTCTAATACTCATTATTATTATTATTATTATTATTATTATTATTATTATTATTATTATTATTATTGTATAACATCAATTATAGGAATTAGCTAGTGGTGTCAAAACAATCCTTAAAATTATTTCTAAAATACTAAAAACTACAAAACACTAAAAAAAATAAAATAATTAAAATTAAAAGGGAATCAGCAATACTTTTTTGTTAAACTATGTTGGCATCTTTATTTTATAAGATACTACAAACTACAAAACACTAAAAAGCTAAAATAATTGAAATTAAAACGGAATCAGCAATACTTTTTTGTTAAACTATCTTTATTTTAAGGTAATTTGTTGACAATCGCTAATCTCTAAGTATTTATCATAAAAAATATTGGTAAAATCGACGTGTTCTTGTAATGTTGGCATAATTTGACACAAAATTTGTCTCATACTTTTTATTTTTAATTATTGCTACAATTTTTCAAAAATTATTATTTTCCACCTAATTATTTATTCCCGAGGAATAATTTTCAAAATGTAACAACCTTTTGGAGTTCGAAGGTAAGATTGTCCAAGATTTAGATAAGTAGAATAATAAGAAATTAGAATGTTGAACTCGTGTGATCCTTCAAGTAGGATATACTCATGAAAATTCTTGAAGACAAGATTCCTTCACATGTTGGGAGTGAAAGGAAAAAATATGTTGACATTGAATTGTGTGAACTTTGATAACATCTAATTGGACTCGACAACATCTAACTCTATTTTGTATTGAAATATGTTACTTAATTTTCGAATGATATCATATATAAATTCGTTTGGAAATTTCTAAAAACTACAATGCTATTAAATTTTTTAATTTTTTATAAGTCCCAAATGACTAAAAAAAATTACATAACTACATACATCAAAGCTCAAATCCATACTATAAATTAATTACTGAGCTGAAACTCGCCCTAAATAAAAAAAATAAGAGGTAAGGGTTTCCTTGGTATAAATTAATTTGAGTTTTAGTTTATTTTGATAGGATTTCTTGGTTAATAAGAGAATTTTTTTAAAAGAGTTGGTTGCATTAGATTTGAATGGGATTTTAAGTTTGTATTATATAATATTTAAAATAAATTATTAAAGTTTATTTGATGTAAAAGTATGAGATAAGTGGTTGGAAATGATAGGTAGTTAAAATTATGTGAGTGAATGAATAATAAGTTAAATTTGGTTTGATGTGTAAAGATGGTTGACAGGTATTAAAATGTGATTGATCAAAAATGATTGAATATGATTTATATCCAGGCACCCTCTAAAAAATCTTCCACTTCTTTCTAAAATAAAAAATAAGAAAATAACTCTCGGCAAGCAGAAGAAAACCAGGGGTTCTTTTCGGCAACCCCTGATCAGATGGCTTGTCGGTCGCAACTTGCCCGTTCTCTTGGCCTCAGGCTGAGCCAGTGACGGTTGTTTGCTTCTCCTCTTTGTCGATCTTGGTGTGGGTGGGTCGAAGACGATGACTCCTCCAGGGTAGCCTGCCAGGTTCGCTCTCTCGGTGTTTGTTCTCTCCCATCTAAAGGATGTGGGAGCTTAGATCTAGGTTGAGACTCGTCTTCTCGCCAGATTTGACTAGGTGTTTGAGTAAATTTGCGGTTATTGGATTTTGAGCCTCTAATTTGTTTGCTCTCAGTTAGTTTCTGGGCTGTGGGGTTGGTTTGTTGTGGGGTTCGGCCTGTGTGCTTGTTCGGGCAGCCGTAGCAGTGTGCTTGTGAAATGAAGGGGAGATAGTATTCTATCATTAATTGTGTGTTGTCTTTTTTCTTGTTTCTTTTCAGTTTTTTAGTTTTCATTCCAACCGTGTCTGATTTTTTAAGCGTGGTTGGATATGGGTCATAATCAATTTTAATCAATTTTGACAGTTATTTTGTTTTCAATCACCGCACTTTAAATCCAACTCAACTAACTTCTCCCATTTTTTTATATAATTATAATTAAATAATATTAATCAAGAATCTACAGACATCACATCAATTTTAATTCACAATTTATCCACTCACATAATTTTAAATATCTATCACTTTCAGTTTCAGTAACCTATCTTCTACATTTATATCCCATCAACTTTAATTATTACATTTTAAAGAGTATTTTATTACAAACTCAAAATCATCCACTCAATCAACTTTATTCAAAATAACTCACTTTAACCAACTAAATTAGATCATAACCGGTTGGATTCATATCCAATCACGACCTTAGTCTCTTTTATGTCTCATTATGTAGGAATGTGTACGAGTGTTCTTGTTACTCCCTGCTTCAATGTGTAATTCCAGTAGCGAGGTGGATCCACACTTTGTTCTAGTTCCAGCGATGTCAGTTGACATCTTGGAAGTACTCTATATTGATGTTTTTAATATAACTATTGTTTCGACAAAAAAGAAATAAAAAATTGTTAAAATCTCCTACAAAACTAAATCGTATTGTGTATCGCCCTACCAGGATTTTCTGTCTAGTGAATTAGTTTACTTAACCTTAGAGCATCTCAATAATACACCACAAATCTCATTATCTTATATCACAACGTGTCATATTATCCAAAATCTTATTCTTACCCATACAACCCTAAACCTCTCATAATTATAAACTTCATAACCTCTTATTACATGGATCTCGCATGTCTCTCACTTAATTTATTTTAATATTATATTTTTATATATTAATTAATGTTTTACTCCAACATCTATTCATTATTTGAAACTAAGATTTTTATCACAAATAAGACATTCTTATTTAAAAACTATTATTATATTTTTTAAAAAAAAATTGGAGTACTTTATTATTTTTGATATCATAAAAAGAACCCCAATGTTTACACCTATTTTAAGATCATATTTTAATATTTTATTTATATTTTCATATTTTAACATCATATTTTTACGCTTAAGTAAGCGCGTGATTGTCATATTAAAACTTTTGTTTATGGAGTGGAGCGCACTTGCTCCACTATCTCCATTTTTTTCCTTTAATAAAAATAAAAACAAGAATTAAGAGCTTTTTGTTTCCGAAGAGACAAAGGCAGTGTGTAAACGAACCGAACCGAGCTTGGATTGTTCGAGCTCGTGTTCATTACGTTCGAGCATTGTTCGTGTTCATTCGTTTATTTTTCGAGCAAAAAAATCATGTTCGAGTTCATTCGTTTAATTGTACGTCAATGTTTAAGTTTGTTCGTGTTCGAATAATTTAATACATAAACATTTTATATATGTTTGATTAACTCAAAATTTGTTCGTTCGAACTCGAAAATAAAAAAATAAAATAAAAATATTTTTATATTTTAGATTTTTTTATTAAAAATATTATGTAAATATATAAAAAATAAAATAAAATTATATTAAATTAATGTTCGCGAACGAGCTCGTGTTCGTTCTATTATTAAACGAGCCTAATTTTCTGTTCGAATCGGCTGGATTAACAAACGAACGAGGTTTTGTCGAACACGAACGAGCTCAAACGAGCTTTTGTTCGTGAACGTTCGATTCGTTTACAGCTCTAGGCAAAGCTGTGTTGAAAACTCCACCACCCTCCAACTTTACAACTTTAACCGAAAAGCTAGAAGGTATACATTTTTAAACCTCTCCAAGCGCTGCCATTAAAGGTACTCTTATAATCCAATTTATAAAAATAAACTTAAGAAAAGTTCAAGCTATCTTTGTTATTCTTCTTCTCTCCCTTACTATAAAATGGCTCTATAAATAGAAAAAAAGGTGCAGTTATTTATTTTTCTTTTTCTTCAAGCTAATAGGGTGCACCCATAAGCTATCTTATAGCTAGTTTTATGTATACCAATATTTTTGATTTGAGAGCACGAGTTTTTTTTTAAAAAAATCGAGTTTATCTCATAAGCTTCTTTGAGCACTACAAAAAAATTGTTATATTCCAAATAAAAATCCTATGTAATATATTCCAATGAAAACTCCAACAGATATTCCAATGGTATAGCTTCTGTTGTAATATGTTTTTCATTGAATTTTTGGATGGAATTTGATGGTTCCAACGACTTTTTACTGTAGGAATTTCCGTTGGAATTTTTATTTCCAACCCGGTTGGAATCATCAAAATCTAATGGAAATTTCAATGGAAAACTCATTCCAGCGGAATATTTTTGTTGGAATTTCCGTTGTAATCCATTGAAAAATTCCAACGAAAATAATAGCATTGAAAAATATCCATTGATATTGTCGTTGGATATTTATTTGAATATATTTTCGTTGGAATTTCATCATTTTCTTGTAGTGGAGTAGCTATTCAAATAAGCCCGTTGAAATTTTTGTTTCAGCTGTCTTATTAGCTAACTTTACCAAATATTTTTGTCATATCAATTACTTTTTAAGCCATAAGCCATAAATTATCTGCTATAAGCTCAAAATTTACTTATAAGCTTTAAACTAAGTTATTAGTTATCAGCTAATTTACCAAATATAGCCTAAGTGTGTATTCATTTGAAATTCTTAAAAACTAGTTTTACCCCGTGCATTTGCACGAAAAACGATATAATAAAAGAGAAAGTAATTAAAAATACAGAATAAAATAAAAAATCATACAGGAAAAAAAATTATTTAAAAAAATAAATTTAAATATTACTAAACACTTATTTATATGCAACAGTCGTGATTTTCCTATCGTCAGACTCTCCATCACAACAAATCATTATCGTTAAACTTCTTCGGCTCGTGACTCTAGAATTTGATTTTTTAAAATATTTGATATATCTTTGTAGTATCTCAAAAAATATTTTTTTGTTATTGTATGACAACAATAGAAAATGGAGATATTTATAGTTATTCTTAATTAATTGTGAAATATATATTTATATGATACCAAAACATATATAGTATCAATATAAAAAGAAAATATTTTGTATTTCAGGACATGAAAAGACGTTACAAAAATGGGCACCATCCAAAATGGGATATGTCAAAATAAATTATGTAACTGAAACTTACATATTATTATTAAATACTGGCTGAATAAAATTTATTGAACCTTTCCAGCAATTATATATATATATAGATTTCTTGAGATTTTAGAATCCGGTGCATTCATTTGAGATGTTAAAAAATATTAAAAAGAATCACCAAGTATTCATTTAAGATTTAAAAAAATCTAAAAATTCAAGAGGTGTTTAATTTTTTTTTTTGATCATTTTGATTTGTTTGGACGGGTGAATTATTTATTTAAAAAAATAAAAAAACAAGTGGACAAAAAAAATGTGTGGAACAAAATCAAAAGCATGTATTACGAGAATACGTTTTTTTAATTTTTTTTTTAAAAAACGTATTCTCGTAATACGTTTTATAATTATATTTGTAAAATAAAAAAATATTATTTAAAAAAAAATCGAAGTTAAATAAAAAATAATAATTATAAAACGTATTTCGAAAATACGTTTTATATTTCTATAATTTAATTTGTCTTTTAGAAAAAAACCTTATTAAAACGTATTTTGAAAATAAGTTTTTTTTTAAAATCCTAAATCAATTTTAAAACGTATTTTTGAAATACCTTGCTATAATTTAATTATTTTTTAAAAAACCTATTAATAAAAAAATAAGTATCTAAAAATAATGTTAATATTGTTATATGTATATATATATATATATATATATATATATATACAGAAATATTTGTAAGCATACATATATTATATACAAAAATAAAATTACATACATATATCATCACGTGTACAATGAGCAAAATAAAAACATATTTATCATCACATGTGTATGTGTATAAGGAAAAAATAAAAAACATAACAAAATGAGATTCTAGAGGACTTGAACCCATGACCTCCCACCTAAGTGAAAAAAAGAATACCAAGTTATCCACTAGACCAAACATATTTCAGTTTTGCGCATTGGTACATGAAATTGAAGTTGAGAGCATTGTTGTGATAAATAAAATTCGTAAAAGAGTCTCCGTTTGGAAGATATATAGATTTAAAAATGTGAAAAATATCTAGATTTTGTTCAAAATCAAATTAGCATTAGAAAAAGACTTTTTTTTTTTCAATTTTTGTTCAGCCAAACAGCCTTTGGCAGTTTGCGGTGGATAGATCTCGTCGAGCTCTACAAATTCATAGGTCATGCGTCCAAAACGGACATTTCTACGCAAAGTTATGACCTTTCAAAGTTTTGCTACCAAACAACTCATTTTCGTGCAGGGCAACTCAGGAGCCTCTCTCGAATGGCTTCCATTGTCTTGGATTAGACATTTGAATATTTGCTACTACAACAACGTCTTGTATATATATATATACATATATATTATAATATATAAATATGAATATATATTATATATTAAATAAAATAACTTGTATGACATTAAAATAAAAATAAAAGTTAAAAACTACGAACACGAACATGTCGAACAATTCGAAGTATATATATAGTAGGTAATATCTAGTATAGTATATAGTATATAGTGTATAATATAATGTATAAAGTATATAGTTTGTAGTATGTAGCATCAAGTATATAATATGTAGTATGTAGTATATAGTATTTTGAATTGTAGTATGTAGTATCTATTATATAATATGTAATTTATACTTTATAATATGTAGTATGTAGTATGAAGTATATAGTATATACATATACTTTATAATATGTAGTATGTAGTATATAGTATATAGTGTATAGTGTATAGTATATAGTTTGTAGTATGTAGTATCAAGTATATAATATGTAGTATGTAGTATGTAATATGTAGTATTTTGAATTGTAGTATGTAGTATGTAGTATGAAATATATAATATATACATATACTTTATACTTTTTGGTATGAAGATATAGTATACATGATAGTATGTTCAATTAAAACCAAGATTAAATTTAATCATACAATTACAACTAAATTATATGTATATACTATATACTATATATTTCATACTTTATACTACATATTACATATTATAAAGTATATGTATATATTATAAGTTCATACTACATACTGCATACTACATATTATAAATTATATGTATATACTATATACTTCATACAACATACAACATACAACATACTACATGCTACATACTACATATTATAACGTATGTGTATATATTATATATTTCATACTACGTACTACCTATTATAAAGTATATTTTATACCCTAATTTCGTTTGTGTTTGTTCGTTTATTTCGTTTTATACCCTAACATTTCTGCACCAATAGATCTAAACTTCTTGATGTGTTGGAAAACTAGATTAGTTAGTGTTTATTTTGATTTGTTTGGATGGTTTATTTGAATTTGGTTGGATTGTTTATTTGGATTTGTTTGAATGATTTATTTAAAACCATTGTTGTGGTATTTAGGGTAGATTGGTTGATTTGTTAATGTATTTTTGGTTTATTTGTTTGTTTTGAATATTTAAAATATGTATTTTTGAGTTAAACAATTGAAAAAACTTATTTTGTTTTAAAAAAAAAATAAATGAATAAAACGTATTTTATTTATACGTTTTATAAATATTTACTTATTAAAACGTATTTTGGTTATACGTTTTACAAATCTTTAGTGAATAAAATATTTTTGATTATACGTTTAATAAATAATTAATGAATAAAGCGTATTTAGGTTATACGTTTTACAAATAATTAATGAAGAAAACGTATTTCAGTTATACATTTTTGGGTTTAAGGTTTAGGTTTAGAGTTTAAGATTAAAAACGTATTTGCACAATAAGTTTTACTGTTTTATGAGTTTAAAAATATGTTTTTTTTTAAAATTATTTTCTTCAATAAATATATTATATAATTAATTTTATTTATAAAACGTATTATAGAAATACGTTTTATAAATAAAATTATTTAAAACGTATTTCAAAAATACGTTTTATTTATTATTAAATTAATTTCATAACATAATTAATTTAATTAACTTTAAAACGTATTTTAAAAATACGTTTTTAAATTAAAATGTATTATCAAAATACGTGCTCTGGACAATGCTACATGTACAATTATAGTTTATAATATTGGTTGACAACTTAGTTAAAAGTATCATTAACTCAAATTCCAACCATACATTTATTTGCATCTCAACTACCCACATCATGCCACATCATGTTGTCATTGAATGTTGTACAAAAAAATTGTACAAATAACTTTTTACACACTTATATACGGAATTTCATACTGTATCTCACCTCGAGACGTGAGAATATGAATTTTTTACAAACGAATAGTCACTTCACCTAGCTAACATGCCATTTTATTTCCCAACACTTTGGCTTCAATTTGTATATTGGTAAGTCGGTAGTGGCAGGAGTCTGTCAATAATTTGTGAAACAAAGATAAGTTTGAGAAAAGCTACTACATATTATTTGACATGATAGTTCAATTCTTATCATCTCACTTTTTAGCAAAATCAGATATGTTTGATGTCTCATCTTGTTGGCTAAACACTTAACACAACCATGAAATTCTCTGCTAAAGCACATAAATTTTGGGGCCATCATAGCCCACAGTTCCGGTGAAAGAAAGTGTTTTGATTTGGGGCATCCATAAGCTGCAATTTATTTATTTATTTATTTATTTTTTTTAAAACTCACTTACTAAATACAGCAACCAATTACAAAATACCGCACCCGAAATATACAATTTTACCCTTACTAATAAAAAAAAAAAAACGAAAATCTGAAAACCGAACGCCCCCCTTACTAATATACAATTTTTTTAACTCACTCTAACCAATAAATTCAATCAAAACCAACTTTATTTATATACAATGTGCAAAGGATACAAATTTTTTACCTAATAAATTCAATCAAAACCGATTTTATTTATATCCAATGAGCAGCGGATACAATTTTTTTATCACTCTAGGCAAAGAAAAAACAAATGCCTGAATAAGTGTACATAGTTCAATATATATACATACTGGTACGACATCCGTGTACATGTATAGTAAAATATATATATTTATATATTAAAAATAAATATATAAAATTATATATATTATTATTGTGAAATTATAAAAATAAATGTGGAATAAATAATAAGTAAGTAATAGATTGATAACTATGTAAAATGGTATACATTTTTCACCCTCAGTTTATAAGAAAATGATAATCATTTTAATTAAATCTATAAAGGTATGTATCTCTAACAAAAATATTGTTTACAACTATGACAATTTGATTTTGAATTTTTTAAAATTCTTTCTAAACATGATTGTATAATAATAATGATCTCTATTAATTGAGTCGATCTCTCTCATCTATTATTTAACAAATTTGTAAATTAGACTCAATATGTGCCTAATGGTTCAAATCCGTTAATGGAAAATATGAGGTATATTTCTAGGAAGAGTTACTTAAGTTTAGACACGATAATCTCTACGAATACGATTTCCAGTTTATAGTTACATTAGATTCTGTACGCCTATTTTTACAGGGATAATATTGCTCTGAAAGGCCTTGCTAATTGAGTGATAAATTTATGATGTTTTATTTTCTTTAATAAACTTTTCTTTCCCTTCTTAAACCTGTTCGTTATGATAATGTTCGACCAGATTTTTCAAGGAGGCTTAGCTTAGAAGAAAGAGACCATGCAGAGAAGCTAGTGGAATATTCTGTGTAGTTTATGAACGTACCAACCTTTTTCTTAAGAGTACAAGACTGAAATTTAGCCATTAGTCCTCCACTTACCAATCTTTTTCTTAAGAGTACAAGACTGAAATTTAGCCATTAGTCCTCCACTTACCAATCTTTTTCTTAAGAGTACAAGACTGAAATTTAGCCATTAGTCCTCCACTTGTTAGTTTCAATATCAACGTAGAAAAGCAGAGCATATTTCCTAATTTCCTTTTACATGGTTTAATAACAGTAAATAAATTTCTTGTTAGCTCAATTTAGCCTCTCTTTTCATGCTCAAATTATATCATTATTGTTTAAACATGATGCTTTAAATACATCAATTATCCTTAGTCACATCAAAATCCCAAACTCAAAATATGGCAAAAAGGAAAAATCAAAATATCCAAAAGCTCTAGAAGGGAACATCACATTCTCACCAAAAGCATATCCTCAAGTCCACAATGCCAGCATCTGATTGAGGCATACTAAATAAATTGTTCAAATGCAAACCTGACTGCAATTTGCCCAACTCATTTGATCCAGCAATGTGAACAAGGATATTGCAGCAAACCTTAAATTATAGAAAGATCTCACCATAATCCATAGTCCCATTGATACTTCAACATACGCCCGTAAATCTTTTACGATTAACAAATACCATCACTGCTAAAATGACGAGTTGATATGCTTATAATAATCTTCATATATGAACCCCGATCAACCAAAATGTCCCAAGAACACAAAAAACAAGCGAATGAGTACAATACAAAACAGATCAAGTGAGATGATAGGAGAAAGCTTACGGGATAGCATTCCCCTTTACAACTTGCTAAAAAAAAAAAAAAATAGACACGAAACTATTGAAATCAGCATATGGATTGACGGGGCCATTTTTGTCTTTAGGCTAGAAATAAGTTCCTTCCGGAGGCTGAACGAGCTTACGGTTGTGTGAGGCCGCCATTTCTTTCTTGAGCTGTGTTAGTATGGTTTCCATTGTGTACTCTCTCTGCCAATTTGTCAGAAGTCCGAATTTTTTCGGTTCAACCTAAAGAGAGTTGATGGAAAACAAAAGAGATTTTACACAGGTCAATCAGAATACAAGCAAATCCTACTTTACCATTCAATTCAAGAAAATTCTAACAGAGCTGCTCCTGTTCATGGAAATATGATATCAACTGAGGAAAGAGAGAATATTAGACGCACCACACCAGTTTCATGGTTTACACAGGTCATGTTAATTCGAGAATGGAATCGAACACTGGGAGGCTTCTCTGGGTAATCTTTGTCGCAAAACAGTTTTAACTGATATATACGCCCTTCATGCACAGACTGACAAGAGAAGCAAAANTCAACATAATAAATATTGAGTTCCATAAAAAATTAAAGAATAGAAAAAATAAATCATCTAATAAAAAACCGTAAGCAATCTAGGTTCTGCCAAAACAGCAAAGAATGATGCAAGGCCAAAAAAATTGCAAAAGAGTTACTATTAATCTATGGGTGAATATTAATCAACCCCGCAATGATACAACTAAAAAAAACTATTAAGCTATTGAATAGCCACGAATGACCATACGAATGGCCGAAACCGAATGACTATGAAAGAAAAGAAATTTAGGTATGAATTATTACACATTAGAATAAGATAATCTATAGAAAGAGGAGATGCTAACATTGTGTGGGCCTATGATTGTGCCAGTCCAGGATCGCATGTAGATATCATCTCCATCATCCATACCATAGCTTACTGTACCATCCCCAATGCCCTTCTCCCCTCTTTCGAGCTCCTCCAGCAACCGGAAATTTCGAGGGACTGCATAAAAACCAGATGACCTCATTATTCTATATATTTAACTAGATCGATGAATCTCATGTAAATTCACAAAAGGGTGAAACAGGTTACACCATACAAATTTCATCATTCATCCAATTCATCCACAATCAATTTCATGCCCACAGAAGTGTTGAAGATTAGAAAGCCTCTTCGTACCATTTGTTTGGACGAACCAATTGCAACAAACAACATGAAATTTCAAGCAATATGGTGGAACTGAAAGTCAGTAAGTAATTAGATTTTCTTGGCTCTCAAAGGAAAACAAATCTTAACAACCTTTTGACGCACAATGTGCAAGTCTTTGTCGCGCATTGGCAAAACACATAATTAATCATCAAAAGAATTTACTTCACCTTTTTCTCCATTGACATCACAGAACAAACCCATGATACACAAAATGAGAGGACAAACCAGCTCACCAGGTGCTCAACAGAGTAATACAATCTAATTAATGTCCGTAGAACACCATAAAGCCATATTTGTCAAAAGTATAGCAATAACAAGCAATTGATATTTACATAAAAAAAGAAAACAGCCCACCAGGCACCGGGCGCTCAAGAGTGTAAACAATCTGATTAACGTGAATAAAACACCCCATATTTGTCAAATGTACAGCAAAAGCACCAAACATATTCAACTAATTGATTTTTCCATCAAAAACCCATATCAAAACATCTAAGATCCAAAGAAATATAACCACGACATAAAAGAAAAAAGCATCAATATATCTATGATAATCAGAACAGACAACAGTAGTTTTACGGAGATCCAGCATTCAACCCTTCAAATGAATCGTTTCGCTACCAGCTCAAGCACTAATACCCACAAAAAGCAACAACCCTTTTGCAGATTGACGGTAAGAAACTATGAAATTGAGGACATCCCAGAGACAAAAAAAGAAAAGAAAAAAAAAAGAAAAAAAAAGACATTTAAATGCTTGAAACATAAAATTCAAGAAATGGAAAAACATTCACCGACGACGCTGGATCCTCCTGAGCCAAGAGTCATGGTGCGAAGACTGAATTATGCTCCGATGGGTTTTGAGTTTAGATCGACTTGATCGAGAAAAATGGGGAGAGAGGCGGAGTAAAGAGAAGTACAGTAGACGGACTCGAAGATTGGGTATGTGAATAAACAATAAAGTGGCGGAAGAATAAAGTTCATTAGAATAATTGAAAGCTGAGAGAAATAATCCTAAGGTAAATATAATTATTCGAAGAATTAAAATGGAATAGAAAATCGTGGTAAATCATAATTGTCAATAAATTTGTGAGAGTGTGAGAGTGAGCATGAGTCACTATAATTCATTGAGGAATTTTTTGGAGTGGCTATCTAATTATATTTAAATTATTATATGCTTTTTAACAAAGTTTCCAAGGTTTATCATTTCACCATATTAATGATTTACTATTCACTGCCCCTTACTATTATTTACTGTCCTTTCTTGGACAATTTTGCCCCTGGCATTTTTTTCCAAAAAGTAAAAAAAGAGAAAAACCGTCCGGCCGGACAATTTTTTTTTTTTTTAAATTATTATGTTATATATTCGAAATAATTATGTATAAATTAGACGTTAGATATTATCGTGTTATGAGTTAGAAATGATTATGTTACATGTTAGACTTCATTATGCTATTAATTGGACGTTAGATATTATCAAAAATATAATTATTAAATTTTTCAATATGTAATAATTATTGTAATAACTATTGTAATAACTATTAAAATATATTATAATTTATTTTTATTTTAATAAATATTATTATTATAATTTATAATTGTTATTTCTAATTTATAATTATTATCATAATTATTTATAATTATTATTATAATGTATTAAAAAAGATAATTATTTCGAACGTCCAATTTATCTAACATCCAATTTATAATTTCGAATATACAACATAATAATTTATTAAAAAAAAAAAAATTGTCCGGCCGGCGAAACCGGAAGGCTTTTATGCCGTCCGAACCGGCCGGCCAGACGCCTTTTGAATAGTATCAATTTTAAAACGTATTTTTCGAAATACCTTGCTATAATTTAATTATTATTTTAAAAAACCTATTAATAAAAAAATAAATATCTAAAAATATATATATATATATACACACAGAAATATTTGTAAACATACATATATTATATACAAAAATAAAATTACATACATATATAATCACGTGTACAATGAGCAAAATAAAAACATATGTATCATCACATGTGTATGTGTATAAGGAGAAAATAAAAAACACAACAAAATGAGACTCTAGAGGACTTGAACCCATGACCTCCCACCAAAATGAATAATAAGCCTATCAAGGTAACCACTCCACCAATAATATTTTGTTGAAAAGATGTCAACAAGTATAATACATATAGACGTAATTCAGTACAAAAATGCGTTTTCTAGTTTTGCCCATTGGTTCATGAAATTGGAGTTGAGAGCATTGTTGTGATAAAAAAAAATTCGTAAAAAAATTTTCCGTTTGGGAGATATAGAGGTTTAAAAATGTGAAAAATCTAAAATTTTGCTTCAAAATCAAATGAACCTTAGAAAAACGGACATTTCTAAGCAAAGTTATGGCCTTTCAAAGTTTTGCTACCAAACAACTCATTTTCGTGCAGGACAACTCATGAGCCTCTCTTGAATTGGCTTCCATTGTGTTGGATTAGACATTTGAATATTTGGTACTACAACAATGTCTTGTATATATAGTATATACATATATATTATAATATATATAAATATGAATGTATATTATATATTAAATAAAATAACTTGTATGACATTAAAATAAAATAAAAGTTAAAAACTACGAACACGAACGTGTCGAACAATTCGAAGTATATATGTAGTATGTAATATCTAGTATAGTATATAATATAGAGTATATAGTGTATAATATAAAGTATATATAGTATATAATTTGTAGTATGTAGTATATAGTATTTTGAATTGTAGTATGTAGTATCTATTATATAATATGTAATTTATACTTTATAATATGTAGTATGTAGTATGAAGTATATAGTATATAGTGTATAATATAAAGTATATAGTGTATAGTTTGTAGTATGTAGTATTAAGTATATAATATGTAGTATGTTGTATGAAATATATAATAAATACATATACTTTATACTATTTAGTATGTAGTATGAAGTATATAGTATATAGTGTATAGTATAAAGTATATATAATATATACACATACTTTATAATTGTTATTATAATTATTATAACAAATTATTATTATAATTATTATAACAAATATTATAATTAAAATTATAAGAAATTATAATTATTATTATTATTATAATTAATTATAGCCCCTGAACCACTTTCTTAATCTGCTTCCGCGAGGGCTGCCTTTCTTCTGCTTTCCCTTTCCACCCCAATGGAATCGCTCGTGTCTAAGGGGCTTCGCTTGCTAGTGAGTTCTTTTTAGCTTCTAGCGAGAACAAGAGAGGACTTCTCGGGGAGGAGTCCGAACGATTGACTGTATCTAATTTATAATTATTATCATAATTATTTATAATTATTATTATAATGTATTAAAAAAGATAATTATTTCGAACGTCCAATTTATCTAACGTCCAATTGATAACATAATTATTTCGAATATATAACATAATAATTTATAAAAAAAAAATTCCGGCCGGCGAAACCGGACGGCTTTTATGCCGTCCGAACCGGCCGGCCGGACGGGCTAAAAGTCGTCCGGTTCCAGCGGTCGGACGGGCTAAAAGCCGTCTGGTTTCGCCGGCCGGACANAGTTAAGACTAAATTTTTGTGCAACTAATAATGAAAATTTAAAATTCAAAGAAAATATAATATATTTTTTTCTGAAACAAATATTTCTACATTTTATACCATTTTAAATATAAGATAGAATAAGACTGGCAAAAATATCAAAAATAAATAAATAAAATTTAAATATTTTTAATATTTTTTTTAAAAAAATATTACATCAACGTTTCATACTATTTTAAATAATTCTTCATAAAATAAAAATTCAATCATAGATCAAGTATTACTAAGCATAAACATTATATGAAGTTTAATTATTATTACTATATTTAATTAGTATTTTATAAATGTTCACATTATATTGGATTAAAGTTGCGACACACATCTAATGTTATAATACGGTTATTCGGTTCGGTACAGTATGGGAATAGTTTGATTTAATTCGGTACGGTTCAGTTCGGTTCGATTCTCAGAATGTATATTTGTAAAATCTCCAGAACTGTACCAATTATTTTTTCGGTTCGCTTCGAAGAAAGTCAAATGGTCAACAGTTATTTTTCGGTTCGGAGTGACTTCGGTTTAGTTTTTAGAATGGTTCATAATTCTTCGAGTCTCATTTTAAGCCATAGCCCCCATCGACAACGTTGTTTTGGTTTAAATTTAATTATTTGTTTATTTTCTTGGAATGATAGGCTTCATTAAAAAAAACCACATAATTACAAGCAGCTAACTAGCTGGATAAACTAGCTAGAAAGCTATCCAAATTGGAGGTTTACACATTGGTAGTCTAGAAACGACTACACTGCAAACTCACCCACAAAACTAAAACAATGCTAAAGCTCCCACTAGTGGAGAATACAAACTAAAAAAAAATAAAAGTGAGAGAGAGAGAGAATAACGCCACAAACAACACTGTACGTTTGTCTTGGGATGTAATTGGAGATAGAGGATTGTGATTTTTCATTGATATATTTTTTGATTTTTTTTAGTCACTTGACTTATATTTTCCTACCTTGTCCAAAGAGCCTACATTACAACAAAAAAGTCCTTTTGATTCATAACTTATGTACATTAATTGTATTTAGTAAAGTGTAGACGATTTGCAAGCTTATGGTTGACTTTGTGTTTCAGACTAACTTGAGCGTACCCTTTTATTTTATGTTAATATTTCACAAGATATTTGAGTGAGGCACATATATATTTGACCTTATTTCAGAGTTCATTAATTCAAAGATTTATCAAGCTAAGAGTTGGGACATATGTATTTGAGATTATTTGAATTTATCTTGATTATTTAAGTGACTTGATGATTTTCTTGTATGAAATCACTTTCCATGCACGTGGTTTGTTTTTGCTTAGTTGTTGTTCGGGGACGAACAACGGTTAAGTTTGGGGATTTGACATGCGTCATTTTTGAGTTTTATTTGAGTTTTAACAGGAAATAAGGTCGAATTAATTATTGGAAACAAAATCGGTAGGAATCGGTTGAAGATGTGATGCAAGTTGTTTATTATGATGGACCCATTTATAAGGCCCTGTTGGAGAGGAAGAAATCAGTTTTTCTTTAAGACTATTGGGCTAAGGAGCAGCCCATGGAAGCCCACAGAATTCAGCCCAAGCTAAACATTTAAGTTGAGGGCAATATGGTAATTTCTGAGACTAAAATATTGAGGGAGAGAGAAAGCCATCTTTTNTTTTTTTTTTTTTTTTTTATTTCAAAACGACAGATTAAAGCCATCTTCTTCACCTCACGTACATCCGCCATTTTCGAGAAGGAGCTGCTCGACCAAGCTCGTCACCTCGCCACCACGCCGCGTACAAGCCACCGGAGACTACATTGATGGCTGTCGCTGACAGACCGTCGCAGGAGGAGCAGCCTGGACGTTAAGCCCGTCGCTGGAGAAGCTGCTGCAAACCCGCCGGAAATGGCCGGAATCACGTACGGAGCACCATATTTAAGACCTGGAAGCCGCCCTGATCACCCTTCCGCCATCCAGACAACCTCTCCATCCTCCGCTGCAGCCATCCTTTCACCACGGAGAAGAAGCTTGAAGCTGTTGCAATCCCGCCGGAGAAATCGCAGGCAGCCGGAGCTGCCGGAACTCGACCATGTTGATCGTAATTCGACGTCTTGAGCCACCTGGGATGTTAGAAAACGCATCAGGAGACGTGAACTGCGCGAAAAGTGAAGATTATAGGCGCCCAAGTACACACGGGTCATGTGACGTTGGACACGACTCGTGTCGAGCAAAACTGGTCTGAAACGAACTCTCGGCATTGGCACATGACCCGTGTGACTTATGACACGAGTCGTGTGACCCTGGGCGCGACCAATACACCTTTTACGCATTTTTCCTATTTTTTCAATTTTTTCGACCTATTTCGAATAGGACTCGACCCCAACTATATATACAACCCTTTGACACATTTTTTAGGAGTGTGGTACATATTTTTCAGATCTTTGGAGACCTTTGGAAGCTATAAACACGAGCAAGACGAGGGAGAAAGCCGGGAAGAAAGGATCGATGGAGCAGAATAAGTTTTTTCTTTCTTTTTCTTTTCCTCTTTCGAACTCAATGTTTTTATATCCATTTTTCTTATTTTGAAATCATGTTTCTAGGCTAGATTTACTAGATTATAAGATTTGTTAGTACTCGGATTAATTTATGATTTAGTTTTTATTTCTTTCATTCCAGGTTATCTTTCGTTTATAAATTTCTTGTGCTTATTATTATTGTGTGAGTAGATGGCCACTATGAATGCATATTTGTGATCGATTTGAGACCGAGAGGAGATAATTGATTGCTAGAATTGAAAACTTTATAACATAAGAGAATAAACAGACTGAGAGGTTGATAAGACCTTGCGAGAGAACGAAAATCATAGAAACTTATGGGAGTTAGTTGTTCATCTAGAGACCGAGAGAAGATATATAACAATTAATATCTACGATTTAACTTGTTCGAGAGAAATGTTTGAAATCAATTTAGCGATTATATCTACGATTGGTAAAATTAAATAAGGTTTGTTTGAATATAAATGTTTCATGAATTAATTCCGAGGAAAGCATAATCTAGAATCTATCTTTTGTATCTTATTTTATTTTTAGTTTTTAGATAAATTAGTTTTTTAGTTTAATTCTTAGTTTATAATCATCATTCAATTCACTAGTCTAGATAATATTTAATCATCACTATTTTAGTACTAAATTAATTTAACTACAATCTATGTGGAATACGACCTTGCTCGCCACTACCTATAGCTACTCCGTACACTTGCGGATAGCGAAAATAAATAGCGAACAAGTTTTTGGCGCCGTTGCCGGGGATTGTGTGTTAAATTGATTAATATTAGAAGAAGACGAATAGATATTAGTTTAGACATTTTTTTTAATTATTAGTTTTTATTTTATTTTTCTTTTTCTATTTTATATATTTTCTTATTCTTCTTTCTTTTTTACGAGATGGCGTTTAATAGCTACCAATGGCCGGTGCAGACGATGTTTAATGGAGTAGCGGCGACCACCGAATCTGACTCGATGGTTGCGTTGAGGGCACAACTAGCTTCATTTGTGAAGCAGGTGGACTCTATGGTGAAGAATGAGAATGTTGGGGTGAATGCGGTGTCAATGTATGAACCCGTTCAGAACGTGAATTATTTGCATGACTGGAATTTCGATAATTTATTGGGATATCAAGGAGGTAACACGTACTATTCGGGCAACCAGAATTATCCTAATTTCTCGTATTCCGATCCATACAATGCTCTACAACAACCAATGAGATTTTCGGTGACCAATGGGGTCATCAATGAGCCGAAGAAGCCGACACTGGAAGAAGTGTTCGCCTCGTTCATGAGTACCAAGCAAACATTTATGAATGAGACACAAAAATTTATGAACGAACCGAAGAAGGAGTCATTGGAGGATACGTTCGCCAGGGTCATGAGTAGAACGGAAAAATATATGGAATTAAATGACGTGCGTCTTGCTTCGATTGAGGATCGAATGAAGTTGATTGGGCAGCACTTGGGGCAAATGATCGCGATGGTCGAGAGTCAACAGCAAGAGGGCCAATTTCCAAGTAATACGGAGATCAACCCAGAGGATTGCAAAGCAGAGGATACCAAAGAGACGGGAGATGAAGTCCCGACTGAGGTGAACGAGGTGCATGAGCAAGAAGAAAAGAAACCAATGGTCGAGATGGTTGTAGCTGATTCAAATGAAAAGATGGAGAGGCCGGTTGAGGCGCATGAGGTGGTTGAACTAACGGAGGAGAGTAGTGCACTACTACAAAGCGACCGTCCTATTAAGTGCGAAGATCTCGGTGGATTTTATATCGATTGTGGAGTTGGAGAATTTTATACCGAGAAAGGGCTGTGTGACTTAGAGGCGGGCGTCAACTTGATGCCACTCTCGGTTTTCGAGAAGTTGAGATTGGAGAAGCTTCAATTGACTAGAATCACTCTTCAGATGGCGGATAAATCCCAAGTTCGTCCCATGGAAATTGTAGAGGATGCTTGGTTGACGGTCAATGGAATTAAGTTTCCGGCGGATTTTGTGGTGGTAGACATGAAGGATAACGGTGATACACCGTTGATTTTAGGAAGGTCATTCCTAGCCACCGGACGGGTACTTATTGACGTGGAGCTTAGTGAGATCACGTTTCGAGCCTATGATGAATACCGGACTTTTACACTTGCCCGGGGTTGAAGAATTCAGAAGACAGAAGACGATAGCCGACGCCATGAGAAGATCAAAGAAGAGATTGGGATGAACGGTAATAACTCTTATTGAGAGCTCGAAAGACGTCTAGCTAAAGACGTTAAATTAAGCACTTGTTGAGAGGCAACCCATCATTTATCCTTTTTTTATTTTTTATTTTTATTTATTTTTGTTTTTATTTTTTATTTTTTTAAAAAAAATCTGGAAAAAGAAAAAAAAGAGTGAAAAAAGTCAAAAAAAAAAAGGGTGGCGATCGAGTGTTAGAGCGAAGCATGGAGGAGATGATCGTGTTCAAGGGTGCAAGGATTGCTTACGGTGGAGCTCGCTCGACTTTTCGGTTAGTTGCTAGAGATATGCCGCTTATTTTCTTCAAATTTAATTCTTTTTCAAAGAATAAGTTTGGGGGAGAGAGGTGTCGTATATCTTGAGTTTTTATCGCTTTCTTGCATAGCATGTAGTTGCTTGCATTAATTTTTTTTAGGTAATTTTTATTCTTTTTATGATGCACGTTTATATGCTTTATTAGGTTAGTAATAATTTGGTTGAGTCGAATATTTTTTTCGCATTGTGTTTTGGATGATTGGTGGATAGACGAGAATTGCTTGAAGTTGTTTATCTTAATTAAAATATTGTGATGGTGATCATGAATTATATGCCTTGATAAATAACTTTATTGCTTTGAATCAATGATTTGTTTGCCTTGTGAGGATTTGAGCCTTATTTCATTTCTTGTGTGATTAGTCTAATACTTTGGATACTAGAACTTCCATTGGTTCTTACTTGAAAAATATGATTATGTACGTAAAGTTTTGAAAATGATTTAGGCGGTTTTTGTTATCTATCCCGTTTTATCCCCTTTTATTTTTCCTAAAATTTTATCCTTAGTAACCCATTTGAGCCTTGAGCCTTTTCTTGATAGCCCTTGGGTGATTTTTATTATTTGAAGATGTTGGGGTGAATGGAGCTTGATGTGAGGATGAGCTATGGTGATTTTTTGTTTTGGGAATAATGAGTATGAGATGGGTTATGATATGTTTATGTGGTTTGAGGCATTTGATTGAAAAAATAATAATAATAATAATAATAAAGAGAGCTGGCAAGGTGAATTGTGAGGATTCTATTCCTCTTACTCGTTGATTTGATTTGTCGAGTCATTAGTAATGAGTAATGGGAAACTATTTTAGGACACTTGAATGATCTCCAATGGCTACACCTAGAAAATATTGTCCTTGCGGTTTGTTCTTGTTTGGAAAAAAATTGGTCTCTCAAATAAAATAAAATAAAAAGAGAAAAAAAAAAAGAATAAAAAAAAAGTTGAAAAAGTGATCAATTGCCGAGGTTTGCATATATGGTTTTGTGCTTTATAGAGTTGTCACCAACATCTTCAACCGATTCCTACCGATTTCGATTCCAATAATTAATTCGACCCTATTTCCTATTAAAACTCATATAAAACACCTCATCATAGTTTAATAAAATTAACTAAATACATAATTTGTTATATAATAATTATTTAAATAATAATTAATTATATACCAAACTGCGACGAAATGGACACGAAAATCACTATAAAATGCACGTAAAAATGACGAATGTCAAACACCAACACACAACAACACAAACCCACAAAACACCACTAACAAACTAAGCACACTAAATAAGTAAAAAAACAAATTAAACACACAGTGAAGAACACGCGTGTTTTTCCTACTACACTTGGATGACACGTGTGTAAATTCGGCGACTTTTGGATTTTTCGGTGGATCAAGGATGAAATTGTAACCTTTTTGTAGGCATACGAGACGCTTTTTGGAATTACCATTCGTGGAGGACTATTTTGTTAATTATTGAAATATACAGGACCAGAATTTCATATATCCTTCTTTTTTGTCAGAAATGGTTTGGGTGAAGCGCACTAATATCATCATCGCATGGTCGAGTCGGTGCCACTTAGAAGAGAAACTTTCATTTTCATTGGAGTTGAATTATTTTTATTTAACAGAAAATATGCTTCAACTTCTAACTTCTAAGGACTTGGGACTTCGAATTTTATGGTTATGTTGCCTAGGATTCTCCAGCCTGGGTGGTGCTAAGTGAAGATAGAGACAATGGGAGCTACAAAGCCACTCTCAATTCTCAACCCCAAAACATCCAGTCTGATGACCACCGAAGAACATACGAATCCTAAGGTTTTGAAATTGACTTTGTTCCTGTGAGTTTTTGTGTAAAGTGACTGGCTGCCAAGGGGTTATGCGCAATTCTTATGCATCTTTTTCTGGTTTTTGCAATATACTGAGCATTGTTGCTATCATCTCATTGAAGAATGATGTCTTGGAGTATAATTTCTTTTTTACATGTTAAGTGTTTTTAGTTTATAATGTTATATAACGCTTTCGCTTGATTATCGATTAAATTGAGGCCCACAGTCCGTACACAAGTAATCCGACTAGTGTGTGTATATATATATAATAGGTAAAAAAATTAATTTAATTTATCCATCTATGCGATATTGTATAGTAATGTGAGCGTTTACATGATTACATCATCCCCGAATTGAGCTAATTGCTCAGTCTAATTGAGGGTTGAGCCGAAAAATTCGATGCTACCCATGTGGACAGTGTCCACATGAGATTTTTAACCATTGATTTCACACATCCATGTGAGTGTGTGTGTGTGTCTGTGTGTTTATGTGTATATCAATGGTAAAAAACTCATGTGGGCACTGCCCACATGGGATCCAAACTTCCGGCTGAGCCTGTGATTTTGTATAGGTGTGAGCATTTCACCATCATCCGCGAATTCAGCTAACCTTTGCCCAATCCAATTGTGTGCGTGACGCCATAGATTTTTTGGCTCACTCGATTGTGAGGAATCCTTGGCTCGACTTGTGCTCTAACCAATTTGAATTTGGTACTTCAATGTTCATTGGGTACGGACATAGGTTTTCTCACAATCAATTTACAAATTGAATGATTTCCAAATATTTTTATATAAAATATTTTCAATAGTAAAATTTATAGATGCAAACATCTATCATTAAATATATTAATAATTTGGAACATTCACATAAAAAAGAATTAACATATAAGAATTTCAACAAGAACGATTGTTACGAATATGCTTATCATTATAAACTTATTAGTAATACAAAATGTGCAAAATATCATTAAATACACTTATTAGTAATATAAAAGGTGGGAAAATATTCTTAACACGATTAGTAATATAAAAGGTGGACAAATATTCTTACTCTAATTCATACAAACTACATATTAATGAGAATACACTCAATTATCTATAATACTAAAGAAGAAAATTTATAAATTAAGTAAAAATGTTTTACCACCTGTTATATTTTCCCACCTTCTATGTTACTAATGAGTGTTGGGGGAAAAAAAATTCATTCTGAAACACTGGCATTCGTGATATCAAAACTCATGTCATCTGAAGTATGAAACAATTAACTCCAACAATTATAAACAATTAACTCCAACGATTATAAAAAACTCTTTTTCTTTTTTTTTATTATATATATATAAACATGAACAAAAAACAATACACATAAATGCAAAGTGTGGAGCAAACAAGCAGAGCCAAGCCCAAGATCAGCTTTATCTAGCCAAGCTTGTTAACTAAAAGAACTGATGAACGAACTCGAGCCAGCTTGTTTATCAATATTAACAAACTTGGTTCAAACTTTAAAGCCAAACTCAAGCCGAGCTATTGAAAATTACATCAAAATTTCTATTTGTGTGTTGAACTAAGTCGAGCCCAAGAGTGGCCTGCAACAGCTCTATATGCAACCTAACTAATACTATGCCATACAGGTATGTGTTACAACTTTCGTCATAATCATATTCCAGTAATGCCAAACAATATTATTTTCCTAAAAGAATAACCATAGTTGAACATTATGATCACAAATCAATTAACAACTACTCATAAAGACATCAAGCATTTACAATTCATGGTGCCACTTCATATACACAGAACAATAATCACTATTGTATCCTCAAAGTACAATGCTGTTAAAGGTTTCCCATAAGAAAATACAAACCAATTTGGGAAACAGATTAGCCGATAAAATATATTGTTGTTCTTCCAATCTAAATACAATACAAACTGGAGAAAAATATTTTTATATAAAACCAAGTAAAGACACTTTAGAGAAAAGTGAAACCTTATCAAACTACTAAAATCAATCACTGACATAAGTGGCAAAAAGCAGCAGAGCTGTGAGCTGTTAACTGGGCGGATATCAGTAGAGCAGTTAAACAAATGAGCCGCTAGTGAGCTCGACTCTATTCATTAAGACTCAATCAGTTACTAGCTCAGTTTACCAAGGCTGTTGGGTTTGCAAAATAAAAGTTTTTCCACAATGCCTAAACTTATAGCTTAATTAAGCTTGATAAGTCTCACTAACTAAGCAAGCTCGAGCTTGTTAACTTAACAAGCTCGAGCTTGTTAACTTAACAAGCTCGAGCTTGAGCTCAAGTATCATGGGCTTGAACTCAGCCTGGCCTCTTAGGAGCTGTCAACCCTCAAATAACATCACAAAGGCTAAAATTAACAGATGAAACCGAGAACAAAAGCACTAAAAAATCATTTCATATAAAATAAAACTCACGCATAGACCATAAGGTCTCACGAGTGAGCAGCAAACACAATCAAGAACCAAGGAGTAAAGAAACTTCCAACACACTAATCACAAGTCTCAAAAATTCCCAAGATGAGCAAAATATTAAATAAAACAGCCATTATCCATTTTCAGAACATCATCCGAAGGCTCATACTAACCGAATCAAAAATAAAAGGAAAATCAACCTCGAACCATCTCAGTACCTCCTGCCGCCGCCGCCTCCACGGCCGTAGCCCAGCTGAGGCACGACGCTGATCGGGCCCTGGTCCTCCTTGAGCACGACGCCCGGCAGATCCTTCATCCCGAGGGACTCCAGCAGATCTATGGTCTCCTGGTCAACCTCGATGTGGTCGACTTTGATGGCGGACTCCTCCGGCACGAAGTCCATGCGGCGCTCGCGCTCCTCCTCCTGCAGCTTGAGGGAGATGCCCCGGACGGGCCCCTTCTGGATCCGCTTCATGAGGTGGGTCGAGAAACCGGCGATCTTGTTGCGGAGGCGCTTCGAGGGGATGATGGCGACCTCCTCGAGGATCTTCTTGTTGGTGTGGAAATCAAGGGTCATCTTCGAGTAGTACCGCTCGATGACCAGGCGGGAGGACTTCTTCACGGTCTTAGTGCGGACGCGGCCCATTTCCGGCGGTGGTTGCGACTGACGGCGGGAGGGATTAAGGGGAAAAGGGGAGGAGGCTTTTGCTGCTGATAGCTAGGGTTTGGATTGGAGGGTGAAAGTGAGGGGTTTGTGAATTTATATGCTTGAATTTGGTTTGAGAGCATCCCTAGGGTTTAACTGGGCCCATTTTTGTAGTGCATATTAAAATGGGCCACTTTTCTTTTGTGTAAGCGGGACTGATAGGTCCAATATTAATTTTGTCCAAATAGTTATGGTTTCAGCTACTAGATTGCAACTTTGGGCCAATGCAGTAATTTTGGTGTGCAATTCACATTTATGTTCCATTTACATGTATATTACAGTTTTTTATAAAAAAAATTATACACAAACATTCAAAATAAAATCATACGATCTTATTTGGCAATTAACAAATAGCGGATAGTTAATGTATTGCAACTTTCTCAATATTAGCATTTAACAAATAGCGGATAGTTGATGTATTGCAACTTTCTCAATATCAGCGTTGTGGGTTGAAAAAACTACGTAAATAAATTCATTACCAAACAAGCTAACTAGCTAGTTTGATTGATCATTCCTCAACATCTATATGTGACGAATCCTACATAAACTACTTATCAATGAGTCAAAACTTGTAAGCCGAAAAACAGTGCAATTTAGAAATTAATAACAAAAATAAACTTTTAGTCAATCATCCAAATAACGTAAAAGTTGTTACAATTCTAATTTAAAATAACAAGTTATTAAACATACAAATAAAAATATATTTGTATGTAAATATCTTAATTTTTTTATTCAACCTCAAGACAATTGGGACATTAACTAATGATCAGTTTTACTGTTTTGGTGATCGCTAGGTAACTTATTATGTTTATGCCAATGGAAAAAGTCACTCATAGAAACAATAATATATGAACTTTTTTGAAGATTATTGTAGAAGTCAATTGTATTTTCAAACCACTTATTAATATAAAAATTGGACTATTCAAAAAGTGTAAAACTTTTTTAACGATGAGAGGTAACTTAGACTTACCTTATCGGTGACCCAACCCAATGGGTCACTAGGAAAAAGTCAAAAAAAGGCAAAAAAAAAAAGGAAAAAAAGAAGATAATAAGCGACCCAGGTCAGATGGTGACCTTGGGTCGCAACCGAGCCGCAAGCCACTTTTTTGCTTTCTTTTTTTTTTATTCCATTATTGTTTTGAGTTTGGATTCATTTTGTTATCTTTTTTTATTTTTTATTTTTTTTATTCAATTATTGGATAAGGCATGGACACATGTCTCTTTTTAAGTGGAAGCAATAATTTTATTTTGATAAGATAAGATAACTTAATAATTGAGTTTATTTATATATTAAAAAATAAAATAAAAAATATCAAAATTCGTATTTTTTCATTCTCTATAAATAGAGACCACTCTTGATATGTTTTAGATCACAACTGAAATTTCTCTCTTTTCACCCTCTTCTTAATCATACCTTATTAATTTTATCATCTCTTTTATTTCTCTTAATTTCCAACAAATACCATATGGATCCAAATTTTGAGTATTACCTCAATTCTCAAAATTTGTCAAACTCCAAAAATTTTCAGAATTTCGAAAATTATTCACAAGAGCCATTTTCTCCTAATCTTACCCAATTTCCAGTTTCTGTAAATGCCCAACCCCCACAAAACATCTCCCGAAATTTATTTCAAAATGTGTAACAGATACGCACAAATCCTCAAAAAGGAACGAAAAATGTTAGTTGGAGTGTGGCGGAAGATCTTGCTCTAATGTCAGTTTGGTGTTTCGTTAGCGAAGACAAACTGTGTGGCAAGAATCAAAAGGGTTCTTCATTATGGTCACGCATAGCTCAAATGTTTGAGCAATCTCGAATGGAAAATCCAGAAGAAATTGTTGAAAGAAACTTGGATTCAATGAAAGGTCGTTATAAACGCCTTAATGAAAATGTAAACAAGTGGAGAGGTGCTTACATGGAAGCATACATAAATAAAAGGAGCGGAATGAGCATGAAAGATGTTGAAGAAGAAGCTCATGTAATTTATGAAGCTGGTGGTAGCAAGTTTACAGACTTGCATGTGTTTGAAGAAGTCATGCGAAAGCATCCCAAATGGGAATTAAAATTAGATCGTGATTCAACTCGTTCGCGCCCTGAAGATGAAGCGAGTAATGAAGAAAACCATGGCAGTTCCAAAAGATCAAGGACTACTGAAGATGGAGATTATTCAATTCCCTCAAATCAAGAAACTCCAGTTAGTGATGAATTTGTGATTCCCCGACCCGAAGGTAGAGATACGGCGAAAAAAAAAAATAAAAAAGGTAGCATCACAATCTTCTTCCATCCTGATGAGTTCACTGCAGAAATTCGTGTACTAAGACTTACAAGAAAGAACGAATGTATTTAATGACAAAAATATCGAACGATAGGATGGAGTTGGAACGCAAGAAAGAAGAAAGGAAGATTAGGAAAATGAATATGATGGTGTTGAATACGCTGTTGGCAAAAGACCACTTATCGCCGGAAGATGAAGAGATGAGACGTCACTTAACTTCAATTTTATTTGGAAAGTCGATGTAATTTATTATCATGCAACTTTCATTTATGTCGTTTTAATTATTCTGATGTAAGCTTTTCAATTCCTATAATTCAAGTTATTCAATAAAAGTCCATTTAGTAAGTTTTTTTCTCTAATATTTTTCAGTAATCACATGTTACTTCAATGATTGTCCTATCCACTAGTATAATAGTCACATATAAAAAGAATGACCAAGAGCTATTTGGAATATAGTGTATGAGTTATTACTATCAAATAGCAGCTTTATTTTGTCTTCCAAAATTCACATGCATTGAATCCGGATCAAATAGCAGCTTTATTCAATAAAATTTACATTCATTTAATGCACATGCAGCTTTTATTTATTTTACTTTACTTTTGCTTTTACTTTACTTTACTTTTCATTATATTAACTTTACTTTACTTTTCTTTTACATTTACTTTAATTTTATTTTAAGTTAAATCTACACCAACTCTTCATACTACATTCCTATATAACATGGTTGGATTCAGATCAAGTTGATATCAAAATCAGATCATATCTATTTTCTTTATATCAATTATAACTTTGTTTTTTCGCAAGACAATTCATTCTTGTTCAGAAATATCTTCGACTAAAAACTCATCTGAAAATTCAAGTTTTAGTTGTGGAGCTTCCAATTTCATCGAATTTGATGAATGGGAAGAACGAGTGATTCAACAAAATCAACAATTTGATCGTATTATGGAAGATTTGATTGTTCGTATTCCAAATATGGTCTTACAACCAACAAATCCCGTTTCTAGAGGTAGAAGGCAAGTCATTGAGAGGCAACGAGAGAGAGGAGAGGCGAATGTGTTTAATGACTACTTCTCCGACAATCCAACCTATCCTGAAGAGGTATTTCGTCGGAGATTTCGCATGCGTAAGAATCTTTTTCTTCGTATAGTTAGCGAAATCACCACCAACGATGAATATTTTCAACAAAGGCGTGATGCCACTAGTAGGCTGGGCATTTCACCATTGCAGAAATGTACTGCAGCCATAAGGGTGTTGGCCTATGGAACATCAGCGGATGCTGTTGATGAATACTTGCGAATAAGTGAAGTTGTAACGAGGGAATCTCTCATGAAATTCGTAGAAGGCGTCATTTCTAACTTCGGCGGCCAATACCTCAGAAGACCTAATGAACAAGATTTGGCAAGAATACTTCATGCGGGGGAGCAACGTGGATTCCCAGGAATGATGGGAAGTACTGACTGCGTGCATTGGGGTTGGAAAAATTGTCCTACAGCATGGGCTGGGCAATATGCAGGAAGAAGTGGAAAACCAACAATTATTTTGGAAGCTGTTGCATCATATGACTTATAGATATTGCATGCGTTTATTGGAACACCAGGTTCGTGCAATGATATCAATGTACTTCACCAATCTCCTGTTTTTGATGATATTTTGGAAGGTCGTGCACCAGAAATTAGCTACGTTGTGAATGGTCAACAAAGAAATATGGGATATTACCTCACTGATGGTATATATCCTTTATGGGCTACATTTGTTAAATCAATTACTTCCCCGCAACTTCGAAAGCACAAATTATTTGCTCAGCACCAAGAGGCGGCTAGAAAAGATGTTGAGCGTGCATTTGGTGTTCTACAAGCTCGTTTTGCATTTATCAAACGACCATGTCTAGTATGGGATCGTTTTTTTATGGGAAGAATTATGATTGTTTGTATCATCATGCACAATATGATAGTAGAAGATGAACGGGACGCCTACTTGAATTATTATGATCCTACAGAATTTATGAACGAGAGGCCTACAAACGGACGAAGGAAACAAAGAAGGAACAGAAGAAATGGCGTAGAAGAAGAGGAAGATGATATGCCTTTTTAATACTCGACTGAAAGAATCACAAACCTATCTACGTATATGACCAATAGGTCACAACTCCGTAATAGAGAAGCTCACGTGACTTTGAAAAATGACTTGATTGAGCACATATGGGGAAAATTTGGCAATCGTAGTTGATGTGTACTTTCATTTGAAATGTTTGTAACTTGTTTAGTTTATTTTCATACCGAATTATGCAATTTCAATTTTTAATTATGTTTGTAATATTTTTTTTAGTTGTATTTTAAAATATTAATTTTTTAAAATCAATATTTTTAATTATAATTTTTTTAATTAATTTATCACAACTAAAAAAATAACAAAAAATTGATTGTAGATAATATTTAATAAATAAAAATAAAATAAATAGTATGTTGGGTTGGATTGGGTAGGGTTAGGGATAAAGATATGTAGGTTGTTAAAAGTTGAGTTGTGTAGGTGGAGGAGAGAAAAATAATTTTTTATTATTGGGTTGGGTTGGGGGTAAAGATAGTCTTATTATGTTTATGCCAATGGAAAAAGTCGCTCATAAAAACAGTTCATTTTGTAAGAACTAAATAATATATGAACTTTTTTGAAGATTGTTGTAGAAGTCAATTGTATTTTCAAACCACTTACTAGTATAAAAATTGGTAAAAAAATTTTAACGATACGATCACTAATGCACGTAAGACTTTTTTTTTTTTTTATTTATTTATCGAAATGATAGATTCTATAACTCAGAAAAAAGGTACACACAGGATTGACTAAGAAGTAAGAACTAAGAAGCCATACAATCATCCCAAAATAGAGAAATAGAGGAACACACCCAAAGTTCCTCGAACAACCACTTGCAATAGAATTAATTAGTGACAGGACCTCTAACCACTAAGTTGTCGGGTACATCCGTTGGAAGCATAGACCGTTAATTTGCATGGAGATTCGAGCCGTGATCATTAGATATTAAATGAAACTGTATTAAAATAAAAGAGATTATACTATATAAATAGGTGAGGATTTTACTGACTTTTTATAAGATAGTAAATAACGAAGAAAATGGCCGAAAATCAATTTAGTTCGACAGCCAATTAACCGCAAATAATTTTTCTTTCTTTTCTTCGAACATATTTTTCGTTGCTATAATTTCACGTAGTAATATTACATTTTTCAAAATTAATTATATTTAAAAAAAACTCATTTTAAGCTAATATATTTGTATCCTACCAAGCATACAAATTTTACAAAATGAAAAAGATGGATGACATTTGCTACCCACAAACCCAATAGAGAATCTGAATCCTCACATCAGGTGGCCCAAAATGGAACTCCGAATCTTCTCATGGATTTATCTCTCTCTATTCATCATCCTTTCCAATTTCTCATCGACCCGCCATGGCATACGGGCTCTGAAAACAGAGTCCCTGACGCGGGAGCTCCTTGAATCGGCCCGGGATGCCGAGTTTTTCGAGTGGCTTAAAAGGATCCGGAGGAAAATCCACGAGTACCCGGAGCTGGCATTTGAAGAGCACCGAACGAGTCAACTCATCAGAAGCGAGCTCGACTCGCTGGGGATTGAGTACGAGTGGCCGCTCGCTAAAACGGGGGTGTTGGCCACTGTTGGATCCGGGTCTCAGCCATGGTTCGCACTCAGAGCCGACATGGATGCTCTACCTATCCAGGTACAAATTGTTGTCTTTATTGTAATTTTATGTATTTTTCCTGTAATTCTTTTTAGGAATTCCTTTTGCTTTTTGAGTTTTTTTGGTGTGTGCAATTTGCTTATGAAGGCTCTAGGTTTAGACTATTAGTGGGGCTAATTTAATTGACGTAGGCCTGTTTGCCTTCGATTTGGTTATTGTTCGTGGCTGGATTGTACATCATGTGTTTGTTTCTTGGAAGTCTACCTTAAAACTAGGGAATATTAGTATACGTTTTGAATTTGGAGGGAATTATACTGCCGAGAAGCTTTGCGCTTGTAGAAAGTGTAAAACAGGATAAGAACTACAGAAGCACCATTTTCTGGTTCTCACTGTTTCCGTATAGTGATAAGGTGATAATAGAATCGGGCGAAGAAAAAAGCTGGTATCTGCACTAAAATATGATCTTTCTTGGGCCGAAAGTGAGTGATTTTTTATTATTTGTGTTATACTTCATATGAAAAGCTAGATTCAACTGAGAGCTGAATTGTGTAAATTGATGTGGACAATGTCTCGTTTGATAGAGGGACTCTCTCTCTCCCTCTGATTGATATGGGAAATTAATTAATTGACATTTTGATTTTTGCATATGAAGCACCTTTTCCTTGAATCAAACTCAAGAAAAAAGCATTTATGAAGTTGTGACCATACTCGCCTCATCCTCTTCTAAGTTTTAGTGTGTTTGTATAAGATAAGTTGTGTAGTATTTGTGATCCTTTTCCTAGACATATCACATTCCTGTGTTTGATCTCTTTCCAAATGGTACAAAACTCATGTTTTCTACCTGCCCGTAAATTTCATTTACTGTGTGCCCTTTTAACCAATCCTATGTGCAATCAAAATTTGTAGGAATTAGTAGAATGGGAACACAAGAGCAAAATCGATGGCAAAATGCACGCCTGCGGTCACGATGCTCATGTGACAATGTTGCTTGGGGCAGCCAGATTATTACACAAAAACCGTGATAAACTAAAGGTAAAACCAATTATGTTAAATTTACAGACTGTTCACATTGTTATGTTGTGTTTTTCAGGTGATTTTAGTTCCTAATACTCTATTCTGTACTTCATAACAGGGCACGGTTAAATTTGTTTTCCAACCTGCGGAAGAGGGTTTTGCTGGGGCCCACTACATGATAAAAGACGGAGTTCTAAACGGGGTTGAGGCTATATTTGGCTTGCACGTCGACCCAAAAATGCCCACCGGTACTCTCATCTCGAAACCTGGTCCACTTATGGCTGGATCAGCTAGGTTTCATGTAGTTATTCAAGGAAAAGGTGGGCATGCTGCTCTCCCACATAGAACCCACGATCCTGTTCTTGCTCTCTCCATGGCTATCATTGCACTCCAACATATTGTTTCGCGAGAAACGGACCCTCTTGAGCCGAGAGTACCTTTTTTTTTTCTTTTTTCTTTTTTCATTTTTCTCTTGTTCATTCTCTTTCAAATTTCTCCTCTTTGTTGTTATTGTGTAGGAATTTTTTTGTTAATTATTATTTTAATTGTGGTAGGTTGTGTCGATTGGATACGTACATGGTGGTGAAGCTTTCAATGTAATCCCTGAGACTGTCGAATTCGGTGGGACTTTCCGATTTATGAGCTCCGAGAGTTACTCCTACCTTAAGCAAAGGATTAAAGAGGTATATATATCTCTTCCAAAATGTTTTTTGCTGATGAAAAGGATTAATGCAAGAATGAATCAAACTTCAAACAGATTTCTAGTTTGATAAAATGTTAGAGATAGTTTTCTTCTTCTTGTTCGTTTTCTTTTCCTGCACGAAAGTCTTTGTCGTTCTACGAAGTTCTTTTATCCATCTTCATATTCATTAGTTTTACATGGACCTCTCATACATGATCATGCCTCTCTCTCTCTATATGGGTCAATAATTCATGGCGCGAAATCACAGGTGATAGAAACTCAAGCAGCGGTCCACCAGTGTTCGGCACTGGTCGACTTCATGGAGGACAAGCTGATTTCCTTCCCGCCAACTGTCAACCACCCGTCGATTTACGAACACGCCAAGAGAGTCGGAGGCCGCCTGCTGGGGGAGGACAGCGTGAAACTCCACCCGATGACAATGGGAGCCGAGGACTTCAGTTTTTATGCCGCGAAAATACCGGCGGCCTTCTTCATGATAGGGACGGGAAACGAGACCACCATGAGGTCAGTGAAAGGGTGGCATTCGCCCCACTTTTTGATCGACGAGGATGTCCTCCCTATCGGGGCTTCCCTTCATGCGGCGGTCGCAATTTCCTACTTTGATGATCGTGCTACGGTTTGATTATTTTTGTTTTTTATGTTTTCCAGTTCAAATAAGTTGTTCGCATGTTAAAAATCTGTTTTGATCGTGCTGTGGTTTCAAGATCCGTTGTTTGGGTCGTAGATCTTGTGGTTTCTTTCAGTAGTTCGCGTTAGGTTAGGTGTTGATTCGGGATGTGGTAGTGCTGGGATCTCCGTCCGGTGGGGAGGGCATTAGTCTTTTCTCGGTTTTAGCTTTTGTTTGTTTCGTTTTTGTTTAGGTGTGTTTTTCACTTTTTTGTGTTTTAGTTGTTTCGTTTGTCTTTTATCCTCTTCTCCCCTGTTGGGAATATGTTTGGTGTATTCTTTTGTTGGGAGCTTTTGTTTTATTCTCCTTTTAGGAGTTTTTTAGGTGTGTTTTGGTTGTAGGTTGACTAGGCTGCCATCTGTCTGTACGTATAGTCCTCCTTACTAGAGTCAGCTGTTCAGCTTATTTAGCCATTGACTGTATATTCGGTTGAGTAGCTGTTCTCTAGTCTCGTTTGTGTTGTGAATAAAAGCGCTTCCTATCGTTCCGAAAAAAAAAAAAGAGGTTAAATTGGTTGGATTACCGGTTGGACCGGCCCACGAAATCCCAATTGCAATACTACTTTAGAGTATTTTATTTTTATTTTTTGACCTTGTATATTATTTTGAAGTTATTGAATTTACTAATTTTTAATTACGTTAAAATTATTATAATAATGTATATTATAAATATTTTGAATATTTTTGCTAATCTAATAATGAATATGACAGTTCGACACCGGTTGATTTTTATAATTTATAATAATATACATTATAAATATTTTGATTTTTTAATCTATGCTAAGAATTTACATCGTTGTTCGATTGATTACTTGTTGGTTTATAATTATAATTTATAACATTATAAATTATAAACATTCTATTTTGTCTTTCTAAATTGATAATTTAACTAGATAGCTGGACATAATCTATTGGTTTGTAATCATAATTTGTAATAATATATAATATAAATATTTTGACTTTTCTTTCTATTTGTTGTTCAACGGGTTTGGTCAACCTAGATTATAAAGTTTTATATGGATTATCGATCATTAAGGCAGTTAAAATCAGACTCGAATGGAGAATTTGCGTAAAAATGGATTTAATCGAGGTCGGACCTTTTGGCCATATGAGGTTGGATGTCTTCTCAAATGTGGTAGTTAATATGTCTGTGTTACAGTGTATTTAATTGACCTCCAAAATTCAGTCCTTAAAGTGGATTCATAGGGCCATTTATACTAAGCATGCCAGACTATTATTCATCAGGTTACACCAATTTAATGTTGAATGACAAGCATTTAATGTTAATATGCTATGCTAGGAGTCTAGGGGAGCATAGGCCTGGCGACGTGCCAGTCTCATTGGCCATCATTTGGCTGCATGCACGTTGGACTATTATAATTTTTTTTTTTACCTTTGAGTGTTGAGTGTTCTGGGAACTCCGGATCGTATGTGAGTTGTTTACTTTATGGTTTGTCTCTGTTTCCACAAGACCAACCTGGACCTATCGAGCAGAAAATTCAACCCGAATTACCATCACTTGTATGACCAATTCTCTTGCCTCCTGACATGTTGGGGTGTTGAGATCGGAACTCCGTTATGCACTCTTGGACACATTGCTGTTCGGGCGAGAATCTGACTTGCGACCCTATTTTACACGGGGTTCCACTTGGACCCATAGTTTCTATCCGAGCTCCCTTGCTTCCCAACTCGGATATCAACACTAACCTTATATAAAAATATGTATTTTTATCTGGCGAATCAAATCTTCTAATCATTAATCTTCACACAAAAAATTATATTTTTCAAAATTGAATGCAATTTTTTATATTAAAGTATATAATAATTAACAGTAGATATAAATGGCAAACATATTATTTAATATCATCATTTTGATAATTTGGAATAATAATTATTATTTCATTTTAATTGAAAATGGGATATAGGAAACAATCAATTGAAAAAATGAAAAATAAGGTAAACTGGTAAAACCGCCCAATAAATTCCCAATTCCTTCGGTGCCAAGAATCGTCTCCGTGGATATAAATAGGAGACTGAGCGGTGAACTTACCTCTTACGGATTCACTGCAAACTTCAAAGTAGCCTGAGGGCCGCCGGACAATCTCTCTTTCTCCAGCTCGGGCCTCAACAAACCCGTGGCCCGTGGTCAGGCCCGCTAAGAGTACCAACTAGAAGCTTGCGAAGGGTTCCGATTTTTCTTCGTTTTTCTTACTGAAGAATTTGGGAATAATCAATTTGTATACAGGTACGCGACTTCAGTTGATTACTGTCGATTGCGGATTTAAGTAGAAGCTGTTCTCTTTTGTAATCGTTGGGTGTTTTGCATTGACTATTTTGCAATTTTGTGATCTTGTACAATGTTTGTGAGATTGNGCCGTAGGCGTAGTCTGCTGAAAGTGTTAATACATTTTATAGTTCTCAAGTGATTGATTATGTGACACCATAGAATCTTTGATTCTGTGCCAGAAACAGTTAAGTGGTTCTTGAATGATTGAGATTGAAACTTGCTAGCGAGTTCAGTAAGAAAAATCAGTTGCCACCATCTTGCTGAGTTGGTTGGCGGAAAATATCCCAATATTGTTGAGCTCCATAATTTGATAAGATTGGTTTAGCAAGTAGTTTCAAATGCCTTTTATTCCTTCTCCCTTAACCTAGCTATTGGGAGGTCATGTAAGAGTATCGATTAGAAAACAGTACGTTTTGATGCATCCGCCAAAAGAGTAGGAATCTCATATTTGGGCTAAGTCCATGAAATGGTTTTAGTGTTGTCAATGAAAGGCGCACCGAGTTGTGTGCAATTTATCAATCTTTGATTTTTAGAGATCTTGGTTGTAAGTGCTGATCCCTCATGTCGAAATTTCGCATCTGAAGATAGTGAACTTCTCTAGACCCGTACTGCTTTTACTTGCTCATGAACGTTCAATATGAAGATTTACTTGAGCCAAATGACAGTGAAGTTATTTGATATTTATGATTTAGTTATTTCAGAAGCCTGGAAACTATTTTTTAGGGAAGATGATACCTTTCTTTAACTTACCCATTTGTTTGTATCTTTCCGTCATCTTCCACGTCTTGTAGCACGATTTTTCTGTAGAAGAAATTTTGAGAAGATTCACATTTTGCAGTTTGTGCCGGATCAAATGCATCCTGATGGAATGTATCCAGTGTTTATGCAGTTATGATTTTTGGCTACAGTTTTGGATATGCCCATCACAAAAGGACAACGATCGATGCTGCCTTGTTTGAAACCATCCGTACCATCGACAAGCAATAATATCTCTTCCCCAGCTTCACAAGGTAATAAATCATCCAACTTTCCAAAACCCTTTTTATAATCACACAAATAAATACCCAAAATCCATATAAAGAGTACCTTAAAGCATAAATCAGTTTTATTTTTTGCTTCTCCACTTGTTGAGCTCATACTAATACTTACACACANTATTCCAGTTCATTCAGGAGACAATACACCTGCATCTAGCGTCCAGCTGTCACCCACCATCAACCTCAACCGTGAATACACTCTCGCCCTCCAAACAAACTCCTACAGCGAAATCCGCAGAACATTCGACCCGAATCCCAACATCCCCGTCTCGACCGGCCACGCTGACCTGGACAACGTCCTCCAGCCGAGCCGCGAGCACGTCCAGGAAGCACTTTCCCAAATCGCCCCTGGCTCCTCCCTCTCCCGTCTTGTCACCGCCTACTTCGAACACAGCGAGCAGACCTCCCGCCTCTGCCTCCACTTGTACCGCGACGTACAACATGTCCGACTCGCGTATTCCCCCGTGCACAACCTCCTCGAACACCTCCCGTTCGACTCCCACTCTTCCCTCTCCCCCTCCCAATGCCAGTTGGCTTTCGAGGCCTTCGTCAATTTCGACCGGCTCGAAAACCCGTTTCTACCCCTCGACTTCGACGCGATCTCGGACCTCAGGCGCCAGCTCGACTATCGATTAAAAAAATCCCGAACTACACTCAACCGAATGCGCCGGTGCTCGGTGGGGTCAGCTGTCTGTCTTATTGCAGTTACTGTGGGAATTGCTGTGTCGGCCGTGGCTATAGGCGCGCATGCTCTCGTGGCACTTGTGGCGGGGCCCGTGTGCCCGCCTGTCGTTTTTCTGCCTAAAAAGGAGTTGGTGAGTTTGAGTCAGCTTGATGCGGCGGCTAAAGGTGCGTACGTGCTGGGGAATGACGTGGACACGATAGAGAGGTTGGTGGCGAGGCTGCAGGCGGCGGTGGAGAACGATAGGTTGCTGGTGAGGTTGGGGGTGGAGAGAGGGCTGGATGGGTACTCGATTCAGGAGGTTTTGAAGCAGCTGGGTAGGAATCGGGCGAGTTTGGTGCAGCAGCTGGAGGATCTCGAGGAGCATGTGTTTCTGTGCTTTGCGGCGATTAATCGGGCGAGGGCGATGCTGCTGCAGGAGATTCGTGGGAGTCAGGAACCTGCGTGAAGGATTGGCATGG